>JAEQML010071892.1:0-15868 GCA_016904865.1 Pissodes strobi
AAATACTACAGACAAACTACTACCTCAGAAGTCAAAGATTTTTTTAATTGGTGTTCCCAGATCAATGTTGAAATTGTCACTGAAAATGTGATGATTGCTTATTTTGAGATAATGGGTAAAGTTCGACAATTTGGAGAAGTTATTCAATACTACGACCGATGCTAAATATTGACCAAAACACCGGTATATCGAAATTTAATAAACTTATTATATTATTGAAAAGATTATCGGAAGGCTATGAACACAAAAAATTGAGAATCTTACAATTTAATGACATACAATTTATTAATGAAGCATTAGATGAGAAGTAGGTATCTTGCAATAAAGCTGAGTTTATTAAATTTGCATAGTTTTTATTTTTACAATGATTTTCACTTTCAAGATTGCTTTAATAATGGGTTACTGTGGTACTTGTGTCTATTGATATTGAATACAAAACAGACACAATTCTTGTAACTGTACTCAAAGCAAAAACAAATTTACCAAGATTATTCGTAATAACTGATGAGTTTGGATCAAACTCATAAAAAAAATATAATATTAGACCGGTATAATACATACCCCATCGACGATTTTTCCTGACATATAAAAAAAAAATTATTAAAAATGGTCATTGTACAACACAACCTATTGCCAAACTGCCAAAACCTGAATGTCCTGAATTAGTACGCATTCTAATAATAGTTGTAATGTGACTTCTATCTATAAACGAAAATTTCGAAAACCATTTGGAAAAAGGGAAGGATTCACTTATTTGAGAATAATGTTTACCTTTAAATTGACAGCTCTTCAGAGCAATATATTTATCTATGCTTCAGAGCTCTTTTTCCATTTAATAGGTTTGTTCTAGCAGGACATTTCGGACGGTTTGAAGCCATCCGGAGTTTGCGCATAGCGATATAAGCGTCGCTTTTATTGCTATGCTCAAACTCCGGAGGGTTCAAACCGTCCGAGATTTCATGCTAGAACAAACCTATTATCAAACTTTTTATATATTGATGTTTTAATTACATTGAGACAGTCCCCCTTTAGAGATGGCAATAAAAATTTAATAATCGATTAATCGATCATTTGATTAATCGAATAATACTAATCGATTTTCGATTAAAATCGATATAAAATAATCGATTAATTGATCATTCGATTAATCGGATAATGATACTTCTATTTTTAAAATACTATACACAAAACTGATTAAATTTTAATAGGCACATAATTAATGGATAGAAGAAAATAAATGGATGAAAAATGAGATTTATTAATATTATTTATTACAGACCTAACCTAACTAACATTACATTTACTAATAATTATTAAATTATAATTTTTTTAGTCACGGATTCAAAAACAGAAGTTAGTACAGTCTCTTTGTAATGAACCTATTCCTCTTCTCCGTAGCTGTTGCCCCAGCCTTTGAGAACTATCTCTCAGATGGTTGTAATACTGTTTACAGCGTTAGACTTGGAGCTAGCCCTAGCACTGCACCTAATGAGCCCAATGTATTATTTCACTTCACGCACGACCCTCCGCTCGCTACGGGGGCTCAAAGAACAGGAACTAACTAAAACTAACCCAAGGAATGCCCAAAATGAAGAAAAAATACTGGCTGCCTTCCAGTCTTAACATAACCTCAAAACAAATTAAAAAACCGATAGGAATTGAACCTCGGGTCGCCGCAAGGTTAACCACTAAACCACCAGAGCACTCCGAGACAATTCATTGCACCGTAAAGACATCGGTAAATTGAAGGCTGATTCGATGCCGATGCTAGATCTAGCTCTAAATCGTTTATGTTACGTTTTTGAATTCGAATCCACCATCAATCGATCGAGACCGTTCCATTCATTACCAACGTAATAAGCACAACAGAGCAAGTAGCGTCTTCCGACAGTGGCCTGTTTTGAACTTTTCTGTTCGGTTCCACGATGCGACCCGACATTGGTTTTATCGGCATAATTACCCATGTCTTCGCGGTATACTGAATTGCTTCCAACGGTATGGTAGCTCAGTGGTTAGATAGTGGGCTTGTGATGCGAAGATTGCTGGTTCGATCCTCGTCAGTGCCGAGCCATTGAAATACATGTAATCGTTTACATGCATTTCAATGTGCCGAGCTTTGTTTTTAATTCTTTTTAAGGTTATGTTTGTAAAATGCTTTTTTTCCTTAATTTTGGGGTAGACTGGGTTAGTTCTGTCTGGTTGGGCACCCAGAGCGAGCGAAGAGAGCGAAGGGCCATGCGAAATAACTTAATTATTGCCGACATTCGGCAAAGGTCGCCGAGGGTCACCAGAAAAGTTCAAGATAGACCGCTGTCTGAAGACGCTAGTAACAGTAGTAACCATCGTCTAAGGTAGTAACAGAGCACAGAAACAGATCTATTCGGATCTCTTTGATTCCAATCGCGAAGTAGCAGTAGTAATGTAAATCAAAATAAATTTCCTACGATTAGTTGATATAATAGATAACTAAAAAGAAGTTTCGATTAATATGAAAATAATCGATTAATTACTGATTAATTGAAATAAAAAATATCATATGATTAATCGAATAATCGAAACAAATTAATCGATTATTCATTCATTTGATTAAATCGCTGCCATCTCTACCCCTTATCCAGTTTAACATTTTTCGGTATATTCAGATCTCTCCAATTCTAGCCACTTTAAGACTTGTTTTTTGTAAAACATTTCCAGAAATTTCGCTTATTGTTGATGAAATTCAGTCTAGTAGGTAGGTGTCTTGGTTTCCTGATAATTGAACTTGTGTGCAGTTTGATCTTCATGCTATGTAAGGTCATATTTGTGGCCATTTAAACGATGTAAACTTAGTTTAAGCAGGTACAAAGTAAAATTTATTAATAACATTTGGTTCTTTTAATATGGAACATACCGAAGAAAATTATTACACATTGGCAACGTTGCACGGTTCCTACTGCATCGGTTAATTTTCCCTACGTAAATCGCATACTTTCTATCCATTCTTGTCTAAGCCTCTCTTTCTATTTGGACGATTGTGTCGGCAATAACTACGCATGCGTAATATGGCCACGCCCGCTTCCGAAGCACCGTTCGGAGATTTGGACAATTGCACATTATATCGTTTGTGGCTTTCCCTCCGTCTTTTAGTTGTGGCTTCAATTTTTGGTTTGGATTAGGGATATATTAGTTTATATATATATGCTCGTTGGTTTGTTCTCTGATTTTGCTACGAGATGACCCTGATAAAAAGAGCTGTCAACTGTCATAGTCAATATAAAAAATCGTGGGAAATTTTTAGGGAATTTTTTAATTTTTGTTATGGGTAATTTGGGAATTTTTTTCATCGTGGTGGGAAATTTTGTTCTAAAAGGTTGGCGACACTGCGGGCAGTAAACAAAGTCTAACCTCAAAACGAATGTGACATTTTCTAAGAAAATATAACTTAGAAAATGGTAAGAAAAAGAACTCGAACAGCAACATCAAGAAGAAATTATAGAAAATTCTATGAAAGCGATGAAAATGAAAGTGAAACTGATTTGGAGTTGGAAAGTCCACCTGCATCACCGGCCCCCAAAAGGTACGGTCTAAGGCAAAGAAAACAACCAATATTTTGTGAAGATTTTGATTATGAAGATGAAGATGAATTAAATGCTAACAATCGACATTCAGAAGATGAAGAATATAATGTAGAAGTAGATATAATTGAGGCAAAGGAAAATCATGGCACTCGTAACAGTAAAAATTATCCAATTCGAGACAGTGCACATTCTCCTGGTATATCAATTAGCGCTATTGAACCTGACGCTGAAGAAGAATCAATGGGAGACGGCTTAATTGATTTTGAAGATGTAATAAGAGCTGATGTTGTAGTAAATAAGCAGAGAGTTGATTATGATAATGTAATAAATAAAACTGAGATTGAGGTGGAGTCTTTGGAAGATAATTATGTAAAATATATAAAGCCAATAAAAGAAAAAGGTATGTTTTTAAGTGAACAACACAACTATATACTTTTATCATCTTTCTCAGCAAGTAGGTAGATTGTAGATGTTTATAGTGTAGCTATAAAGCTCGCATTAAATGTAATGGGTAATTTCTTTTTTTTAAATTCATCAGCATTCTTACCCATATTTGAAGTATGCAATTTCATTATGTTGCTTTGGTAGGAGCGAGGGGTCTTGTGAACTTAACAACCCATGAATGTTGGTGATTTTTAACAGAACGGACATGTCAAATAGATCAGATTAAAAAAAACCTGCAGGCTAATCCCCTTTTTCACAGACAAACACATTTCCAAAATTGAAAAATTTAATCTAATTGCTTGTCTAAATGTGTATATCCAATTTTGCATATTTAATATATTTATATATGAATAAGAAAGTATTTTTAGAACCTTTTCATACCCATTCATAATTTTGAAAACAACAAAAAAATTCCTTAATTGACCTTCCAAAATTTGGTTCAATCTATCTTGTCACATTTCTCTAGATGTGATATAGTATCAATTATCAATAGTCATTAGCAATATGGGGGAAATTATAATTCTAATGGATGGCCCTAATTCATATTCTATAATAATATAATAAACTTTTTTTACCACTAACATGAAAAATCACCATTATTTACTCCATTCCTCAAATGAGAAGTAACATTTCTCACCCTAGGTAAATAATAATATTAAAAAAAACCTAGGTCAATAATGAAACAGAAACGGAAAATGTCAAACTTGTTAGTTTGTCATTTCGGATTATTTGAAAAATGAGTAGGAAATGATTAATTTCAAAATCTAATCAATTCAAATAATGATAAGGATTGTATCAGTGCTATTAGTAAAAAAATTATTTACACTATGACTCACTTTTCATGACTCCCCAGAGTATTCTTATTAATAATGCGATTTTGTCAAAATTTAGATGGAAAGAAGGTACTTTGTATGTATGGAGCTGTCAGGAGATTATAGGTTTGTTCTAGCATGACAATTCGGACGGTTTGAAGCCATCCGGAGTTTGCGCATAACAATATAAGCGTCGCTTTTATTGCTATGCGCAAACTCCGGTGGCTTCAAACCGTCCGAAATTTCATGCTAGAACAAACCTAATGTTACGATATCTGTCAGTTAGACAACTGAACTTCCAGGCTACCTGATATTTCGAACTATTTGAAAAATAAGTAGAAAATGACTAATATAAAAATCAAATCGAATCAAATATGGTAATATATCAGTGTTAGTAGTAAAAAAAATTCTATATATACCTCGGTTGAGAAGGCCATTATTAACCTCGCACATTATAACCTTCGCCTCAGGATATAAAAGTGCTCGGTAAATAATGGCTTACTTCTCAACCTAGGTATATAATATACTATTATTTCATTAAGTAGGCAAGCCGAATACATTAAAAAAAAGCTATAAAATACACATATAAATACAGAAATATACCATATATGCCCTAATATACATAAAAAAACGCAATAATAAAACAAAGATAAAACAATCCATACACCAGTCCCACTTTGCTACAGCCCACAACAGAGGAATCAATTACCTCAAAATCTTCATCAATTCACTTTTAAATATGCCAATTGATTTTGCATTCTTTATTAAAACTGGCAAACTGTTATACTCATTCAACCCTTTAAAAAATAATGAATTCATTGGCCTCTTAGAATTAATTCGGTCAATATGAAAATTGTCCCTACTTCTAGTAGGATATGTATGTATCTCTCTATTATACCTGACATACCTTTTCATGTACTCAGGTACCAAATCATTTGTTATCTTAAAGATAAAGATCATTGTAAAATATTTTATTCTTGTCGCCACAGGTAGCCACTCGAGACAAGAGAGCATCATATTTATCGGGGTGTAACGGCTGCATGATAAGATTATACGCATTGCTCTGGTTTGTAATTTTTGGAGTGACATCATACTGTTCTTATCCAAGAGGTAAAGTAACGTGGGACAATAATTAAAATGGGGTTGAATGACTGTGTTGTAGACAATAATTCTTGAATTAATCGACAAGTCCTTTGCTACTCGTGAAAAGAAAAACAATTTTTTTGAAATCTCTTTTTTTATGTAAAAAAGTGACTTTTGAAACTCAATACGTTATCAATGTAAAAGCCCAGATACTTGATCTCTGATACAATTTCAATGTTGGCACCATAAATCTTAATTAGGTGAAGTTAGCAGTTCATTAGAGTAATAAGCCTTTTTTGCGACCATAATATTTTTTTTATGTAACTTAGTACTGTCCTTGTAAAGAGTTTTAAGGTTTTCATTATTATTTGAGTATCTTACTTGTCTGTACTTGTTCCTTCGAACATGGCTACTTCCCGGATCCCTTGAAAAGGGCGATCATAGTACCAGTTTATAAGAAAGGTGACCCGACTGCGGTGGAGAATTACAGGCCGATCGCCCTGCTGTCCGTGTTCTCGAAGGTTTTCGAGAGGGCTTTTCGGGGAAGATTGGTGGGTTTTTTGGAGTCCTTCCACATATTGACCTGCAGGCAGTTCGGGTTCAGAGTTGGACGATCAACTACTGATGCCATATTATCATTTTACCTGAAGATCCTGGGTAATTTCAACGAGGGGCTGAAATCTGTTGGGATTTTCTATGACTTCACAAAGGCCTTCGATACCATAAATCATGCGACACTATTGGATAAACTGGCGTATTATGGTATTAGGGGGCCGGCATATGACTGGATAAAGACCTACCTTTCAGGTAGGAGTCAAGCCGTGAAAATTGTTGGGTGATGGTGGACTGACTGTATCTGATTGGGCAAATGTTAGCACGGGCGTTCCCCAGGGCAGTGTACTGGGGCCAATCTTGTTCCTTATGTTTATAAACGACCTACCTCTGCTGGCCGGCGATAGTTATATAACTCTCTTTGCGGATGACACGTCGGCAGTTGTCGAGGGGGGTGATTATGAGAGTCTTTGCACCAAGGCGAACAGGTGTGTGAGAGATATTGCTGCGTGGTGCGTGGGAAATGGCCTTTGCCTGAACACCGCGAAAACTAACTTTCTTGTTTTCACCCCTATCAGGGTGACCCAGGACAGGAGTCTGCTTGTCAGAGACGGGTCATCAAATCTTGTACAACGTGAGGACGTAACCTTCTTGGGCATTGCGGTCGACTCTCATCTCTCATGGACTGGTCAAATCCATAACACCTGTAATAAATTGTCATCCAGGAACTATGCTGTACTGCAGTGAGAGATTTTGTGGAGAAACCTATCCTTAATCGGTCTTGTCTTATGGACTGTTGGCATGGGGTAACTCTAGTAACATAAATAAAGTTTTGATAAGCCAAAAGAGAATAATAAGAACTATGTTCCGCTTACCATTCAGAGCCTCCTGTCGCCAAACTTTTAAATCAGAACGAATTCTCACCGTTATTGGTTTATACATTTTTGAATGTGCTTCTTATGTATCTAAACATCTTAATGAATTCCCGAAGTGCGGGGTTATTAATCGTTACATGACAAGAAATGCTGAAAGGCTTTTCATTCCTGGTGCCCGGTTGACCCAGGTGCAGGAGGGACCTGGGATCACTTCCCTTAAAATTTATAACCACTTGCCTTCAAATATTAAGGATATTCGGATTCTCCACCTCTATAAGAGGAAACTTAAGTCCATATTAGCTGAGAACCCCTTTTATTCATTGACTGAATTTTTTTCACACGCTTTTATTTAATGAAATTTTGCTTAGTTATAGTGTTTAGATTTTAATCATTTGTATCTTGTTTTTAATGTATTTTTAAATTTGTATTTGACAATTCCAACATATGTGATCATGTCAATGGAAGTAAATGAATAAATAAAAAAAATAAATAAAATTGTTAAATCTTCCAACAAATGTTTATATCAAAATCATAGCTTTTGTTTTATTTATATTCAAGACCAACTTATTCACATCCAGGTAACTTTCTACCTTAACTAAATCTCTATTCATATTTTCAACAGCAGTATTTATATTTTTATGACTACATGAAAGCAAAGAATCGTCAGCAAATAAGTTCAAAAAAACTGGTCTTACAAAGTAATTAATATCATTTATATAAATTATAAATAGCAGTGGCCCCAATACGCTCCCTTGAGGTATTCCATAATTATTATTAATTTTTTCAGAATATTCAGAATTTATCCTTGTTATCTGTGTTCTAATTTGCAAATAACTAGCAAGCCAATCATACACCTTGCCCCCAATCCCATAATATTTGAGTTTTTTTAACTATATTTCCCGGTCTATTGTTTCGAATGCACGCTTGAAATCAAGAAAAACAGCCACAACAAAATCATCATTATCAATCAAATTATTCCAGTTAGTAATTGTGAGCTGTAAGGCCGATTCGCATGAGTGTCCCTTTCTAAAGCCGGACTGGTTCACAAAAAACAAATCATTCAAAACAAAATATTTCCATAGTTGCCCATGAATTACAAGTTCTAGAATTTTTTCCAAAATAGGCAGTGTAATAATAAGGCGAAAGTCACAAGCATTTGTGCCATTAGTCACCTTTGGTATTGGTGTGATTGTGGAACATTTTAACTCATCAGGAAAAGTTCCTTTTGCCAAAGATGTGTTTATTAGTTGTAAAAAAATATGACAATTTACCAACTTTTACTTCTAAAAGCTCCAATGCAGATTCCAGGGCGGCGGTTTTAAATAATTTCTGCAATCTTTTTACATTACTCCAGTATAACACTATCCCTAACTCGTTCAATAGAATACTGGACTTGGTTTTATCCAGTTTTTCATGCATTGTGTCAAGGGACCTCTCGCCGCTTGTTGGCGAAGACTCACACCATCCCACAATAAATATTGCTTTTAAACTTAAACTGAATAAGAAACACAACTTTCCTGTCAATATTGAGCAATCAAGATTCAACTTCAGACGCGCCGACTTTCCGTTATTATATAATATGATAATAAATTCAGACTGGGCCTCTGTTTCAGGCTCCGAAAATGTCGATGAGGCCTGTGCTAGATTTTACGAAGTGTTGTATAACATCTTTAATGTATGCGTGCCTAAGTCGATTATCCCAAACAGGAAATTTCCTGTCTGGTTTACATCTACTATAATTAAAAGTATTAAACATAAACACAGAATATTCAAAAAACTAAAACGAATTAACTCAGACACTTTAAAAACTAAGTATCGACTTCTACGCTCTAATACTAAACATATGATCGATGCCGCACACATCGATTATGTCAGAAAGGCCGAAGCTCCTATAGTAAGTGACCCGACAAAATTTTGGACATATATACAATCTAGAAAAAATGCTTTGTCTCTCCCTGAAATATTTAAAGATGAAGAACTAGAACTGTCCGATCCCACTGACATTGTGAACGCATTCGCTGCTTTCTTTAGAAGTGTTTACACCAGTCCGACCGATCCTGTAATTCAAAATCATGCCACCAATAGTGGGACACATATTGTGCTAAAGAACATCACACATGATATGATACTGCGATCAGCAAAAAAGCTAAAAGACAGAACCACTCAGGGCGCAGACAAGATACCATGCTTTTTGGTCAAGGATTGCATCCATGCATTACTTCAACCTCTATCCGTAAAAGGTGCAAAAACCGTAGTTCCAAACATTGATAAGACCTACCTATAGTGCGTTTCATCTGCACATCTCAGTGCTTTCCGTGCATTTTGATTTCGGTCCAGCTATAGTTGGTTTCACTTCGACGATTCATCAACACTGGTCATGGCATGCTCAAAGTGTGAGGCTGTGCTGAATGATAAGGAGGTAAAATATAGGATAATTTGTGATTTCTGTGGAGCGGTGAATTGTTTATCATGTTCCAATTTCACTACCTCAGAAGCCCAAGTCACACAGTTGAAGAGTAGAACAATGTTGTATGCCTGTAGAGATTGTGTAAATGTTGTTAAATCACACAGTAAGGAGGCGCAAGGAGACAACATATCCAGCATGAAGCAACAACTGCAGGATGTTTTTAATTCAATGTACAGTAGGCTCTCTAACAAGTGGCGTGGCCACTCGTGCCTGCGGCACGCGCGAGGCCCTTCGGGCCTCGTTTGTGTGACCTTCGGTCACACATTATTGCCACGCTCCTATCCGTACCGTGGCCTATAATTAGAAAGCCCTTATAATTAGAGTTACCAATCGCTAGTCTAATTTTACCGCGATAAATTTCTAATTGATTGCCATGGTAACCGACTTGTCAACGTCAATCGTTAATTTTTTTTTAATCTTTACCTAAATACCAAATATCAAATCTCTAAGTCTTACGATTCACGAATTATGACGATATTTTACTTTTTTTGGTTACCATAGCAACCAATTTTTTAGTATCAAATTAAGCTTCATAAACAATCCTAAGTACCATACTATATATTTTATTAGTGATTTACATATTATTAATTGGTTGCTATGGTAACCATGTTGTCAACAAAAAATGCTAACATACTTTCACCTCTACTTATAAATTGACACAGAAAAAGGGAAAAGTTGGTCCTTGTTTACACGAACAAAAATGCCAAAAAAATGGTAACTTGTCCTGTTTTCACACCCTGTATATTAACAGATCGTAACCAAAATCAATAAGCTTCGAGGGTTTGTGGACCTCTACCTCTATGCCAAATTTCAAGTCGCTATCTTCAAAATTGCGACCTGTAAATGCCAAAAAACGGTAACTTGTCCTGTTTTCACACCCTGTATATTAACTGATTGTAACCAAACTCAACAGGCTTCGAGGATTTTTGGACCTCTACCTCTATGCAAAATTTCAAGTCGCTATCTTCAAAATTGCGACCTCTTATGGCCAAAAAAACGGCAACTTGTCCTGTTTTCACATCCTGTATATTAACCGATCGTAACCAAAATCAACAGGCTTCGAGGGTCTGTGGACCTCTACCTCTATGCAAAATTTCAAGTCGCTATCTTCAAAATTGCGACCTGTAAATGCCAAAAAACGACAACTTGTCCTGTTTTCACACCCTGTATATTAAGCGATCGTAACCAAAATCAACAGGCTTCGAGGGTTTGTGGACTTCTAACTTTATGCCAAATTTCAAGTCGATATCTTCAAAATTGCGACCTTAAATGCCAAAAAACTGTAACTTGTCCTGTTTTCACACCCTGTATAACAATTAGAACAAAAGAGCAAAGGAACAAAAATACGTGTCTAACCGAATACTTTCATTTGACATAAAAAAAGAATATTATCCTTGTTTACACGGACAAAAATAGCAAAAAACGGTGACTTGTCCTGTTTTCACACCCTGTACATTAACCGATCGTAACCAAAATCAATAGGTTCCGAGAGTTTGTGGACCTCTACCTCTATGCCAAATTTCAAGTCGCTATCTTCAAAATTGCGAACTGTAAATGCCAAAAAACGGTAACTTGTCCTGTTTTCACACCCTGTATAACAATTAGAGCAAAAGAGCAAAGGAACAAAAATACGTGTCATAACGAATACTTTCATTTGACACGAAAAAAAAGGCAAAGTTGGTCCTTGTTTACACGGACAAAAATGCCAAAAAACGCAAAAAAACGGTTACTTCTCCTGTTTTCACACCCTGTATATTAACCGATCGTAACCAAAATCAATATGTTCCGAGGGTTCGTGGACCTCTACCTCTGTGCCAAATTTCAAGTCGCTATCTTCAAAATTGCGACCTGTAGTCGATCCCATCACATACACACATACATACACACATACAGACAAAAAATCAAAATTTTTTTTTTCGATTACAAATCGATTGGTATAAGTTTCAGAGCGATCCGACGTACCGTTACGAAGTTTTTGTCCCGATTGGTCTCGCCCTATAGAAAGCCCTATATTATAGATAAGGGCTTTCTAACAAGCGGCGTGACCGCCTGTGCCTGCGGCAAGCGCGAGGCCCTTCGGGCCTCGTTTGTGTGACCTTCGGTCACACATTATTGCCACGCTCCTATCCGTACCGTGGCCTATAATTAGAAAGCCCTTATAATTAGAGTTACCAATCTCTAGTCTAATTTTTCAGTGATAAATTTCTAATTGGTTGCCATGGTAACCGACTTGTCAACGTCAATCGTTAATTTTTTTTAATCTTTACCTAAATACCAAATATCAAATCTCTAAGTCGTACGATTGACGAATTAAGAAGATTTTTTACTTTTTTTGGTTACCATAGCAACCAATTTTTTAGTATCAAATTAGGCTTCATAAACAATGCTAAGTACCATACTATATCTTTTATTAGTGATTTACATATTATTAATTGGTTGCTATGGTAACCATTAACCATGTTGTCAACAAAAAATGCTAACGTACTTTCACCTCTATTTATAAATTGACACCGAAAAAAGGAAAACTTGGTACTTGTTTACACGAACAAAAATGCCAAAAAATGGTAACTTGTCCTGTTTTCACACCCTGTATATTAACAGATGGTAACCAAAATCAATAGGCTTCGAGGGTTTGTGGACCTCTACCTCTATGCCAAATTTCAAGTCGCTATCTTCAAAATTGCGACCTGTAAATGCCAAAAAAACGGTAACTTGTCCTGTTTTCACACCCTGTATATTAACCGATTGTAACCAAACTCAACAGGCTTCGAGGATTTTTGGACCTCTACCTCTATGCAAAATTTCAAGTCGCTATCTTCAAAATTGCGACCTCTAATGGCCAAAAAACGGCAACTTGTCCTGTTTTCACACCCTGTATATTAACCGATCGTAACCAAAATCGACAGGCTTCGAGGGTCTGTGGACCTCTACCTCTATGCAAAATTTCAAGTCGCTATCTTCAAAATTGCGACCTGTAAATGTCAATAAAAGGTAACTTGTCCTGTTTTCACACCCTGTATATTAAACGATCGTAACCAAAATCAACAGACTTCGAGGGTTTGTGGACTTCTAACTTTATGCCAAATTTAAAGTCGCTATCTTCAAAATTGCGATCTTAAATGCCAAAAAACGGTAACTTGTCCTGTTTTCACACCCTGTATAACAATTAGAACAAAAGAGCAAAGGAACAAAAATACGTGTCTTACCGAAAACTTTCATTTGACATAAAAAAAGAATATTATCCTTGCTTACACCGACAAAAAAAGCAAAAAACGGTGACGGTCCTGTTTTCACACCCTGTATAACAATTAGAGCAAAAGAGCAAAGGAACAAAAATGCGTAGCTTACCGAATACTTTCATTTGACATAAAAAAAAAGAAAAGTTGGTCCTTGTTACACGGGCAAAAATGCCAAAAAACGGTAACTTGTCCTGTTTTCACACCCTGTATATTCACCGATCGTAACCAAAATCAATAGGGTCCGAGGGTTCATGGACCTCTCTCTACCTCTATGCCAAATTTCAAGTCGCTATCTTCAAAATTGCGACCTGTAGTCGATCCCATCACATACATACATACATACATACATACACATACACACACACATACAGACAAAAAATCAAAATTTATTTTTTTCGATTACAAATCGATTGGTATAAGTTTCAGAGCGATCCGACGTACCGTTATGAAGTTTTTGTCCCGATTGGTCTTGCCCTATAGAAAGCCCTATATTATAGATAAGGGCTTTCTAACAAGCTAAATCAAAAGGTCGATGGTTTAAACAACTCAATTTCGGATAAATTCGCTCATGTCCACAGTGAGTTGGCTGCATTCGGCACCAAACAGGATACCTGTATGGGCGTACTGGGTGACGTATCCAGCGATATCTCCTTAATAAAAAGCAATGTTACTAATTTGAATATTTCTAAACGCACTTCACTTCAAGAACCTGCCGGTGTACTGGAAAATAGTAGCATGGTTGCTACCACAAACAGCAGCAACAATAATAAGGGCATGGATGCATGCGCTCCTAGAATACTTGAACTTGAACGCAGAAACTCAGAACTTCTCAGGAGGATGGACTTTTTGGAGAAAGAACTACAAGGGTTAAAAACTCAATTGTCCATTGCTAACACCAGTGTAGTGCAGCAAATGCCAACAGGTGAGCTGAATTTTCCATTGCCTGGCGTGGTCCATAAACAACATAAACAAAATAAAGAATCATCATTAAAAGGAAAGTCTTTACAGGGAACTCCTCAGGTTTCTGCAGGTTCATCTTCCCAGAGGGGTACACAGCAGCCAATTATAGGTACAAGTAGTAATGGCAGTGGCCGGCTTACAGCTGCCGAAAGACGTCAATGGCTGTATCTTGGTCGATGCGACCCTAACACTACTGAAGAGAATATACTGGAGTATGTCAAGGATCAGCTGCTGATTTCTGATGTAAAATGCTTCGTCCTTGATAAGAATGAGGATGTGGCGTCTTTCAAGATTGGCGTCAAGGAGTCAATTCTTAGTGGATTACTTGACCCGAACCTCTGGCCTGCTGGTACAGCAATAAAGGAGTTTCGTCCCCGGCGCCCTTTTAGAACCAATAACGGAACCGGAAATTTTCAGCCCGGAGGAGGGGTGGATCAGCGTCACTAGAAGATGCAACGCTTCTGTACCAGAATGTTCGAGGTCTAAAAACAAAACTTAGTGACTTTCTGTGTGCAACTCTTGCTGAATCGTACGGTTTAATAGCCCTAACTGAGACTTGGTTGGATGACACGGTTAGTGACTCTGATTTTCTTGACGCGCGTTATGTGGTTTACCGGACGGACAGAAACTCTGATAATAGTAGCAAAACTCGTGGTGGTGGTGTTCTGCTCGCTGTCAATAACGTTTTTAAGTCTCGACGCCTAACTTTCAACAACCCTGCAGTGGAAGAGGTGTGGGTGTCCGTGACAATTGGAAACCGGGTGTACTGTATGGGTTGTGTGTATATTCCTCCCTCTATGGATATGACGTACTATGAGTTGCATTTAAAATCGGTAACTCAAGCTTGTGAATTATTTGACAATGTACTCGTCATAGGCGATTATAATCTTTCACACATAACTTGGTGTTTAACTGAGGACCTCTTAGGTTTATTACCGGGAAATGTAAGATCTGTTAGGGACGCTTTATTGTGTGATACTACTGCGTATTTGGGTCTATCCCAATATAATGATATAACCAATGTTAATAATGCTATTTTAGACTTATGTTTCGCAAATTTTGAGCCTCACTCAATTGCTGGATGCGGTGGTTTAGTCAATTGTGATCCTTACCATCCGGCGTTAGAGTTGTCTTTATCTCAGAGTGAGAGAGCATGTTTGAGCCCTGCAGATTGTGTCTGTTATGACTTCGAAAAAGCCGAATTTTGCGTGATTAACAATTACTTTCTTAATTTTGACTGGCTCTCAATTTTAGATGATGACATGGATATTTCTGTCGGAAATTTCTATTCTGTAGTGTACGACTGTTTCAATATGTTCGTACCTCTAAAACGGCGCCGCTTTGGTGAACGTTTTCCTGTCTGGTTTTCGAATACCTTAAAGAATAAAATACTTGAAAAGAAAAAAGCACACAGAATTTTCAAGATCTCAAATTGTATTGCTGATTATGGTTCTTTCTGTGTGCTGCACAACCAATGCAGGGCTCTAACTAGGGAATGTTACGATCAATACATAAACTCTATTTCTTCCAATGTAAAGTCTTTTTGGAAGTACATAAGAAATCAGAGGGACCAGGGTACAATTCCAGGGGAAATGTTTCTTAATACAAGCAGTGCCAATAATGGCGTTGATATTGCGAATCTCTTTGCAGAGTTTTTTGCATCTGTGTACAATCCGAAAAGACTATCAAATAATATATCTGTTTTGAGTGAGAATGATATTATCTCTAAAATCCCTTTAACCGCCAGTGACTTGGAAAGGTTGTTGTCTGAGGCTGATATAAGTAAGGGGCCTGGTCCTGATGGCATCCCAAATCTCGCTCTGAGATCATGCTCTCGTACCCTCTATATTCCTCTAATGCACATCTTCTCACAATCCCT
>JAEQML010071893.1:0-15867 GCA_016904865.1 Pissodes strobi
GACTTCAGTATGGGTAGGCTATTATTCTTTTTTACAGGCGGATATTCATTTCGACGTTCATCTCCAAACAGTTCCTTTAAATAATTTTCCCCAATTTTCTTTTCCTTTTCTGGATCTAATTCGATTTTCTCGTTGTTTTCTGTTATCAAGGAGATACTGTTTGGTTTCCATATGCCTGCTCCTTCTTTTATCTTCTGGTGGAGTTCTCTGTCTTTATGTTGACGCTGTAGGTCTTCTATTTCATCGCATCTCTGCTCTAGCCATGTTTCTTTGGCAGTTGTGATGAGATTGTCTTTTTTTTATTGAGTTCCTTAAATCTTGCGGTATTCTTATTCTTTGATTTTCGTCTTTCATCCATTAGTTGTAGTATCTCATCAGTTATCCAGGGTTTTCGATTCTTTTTGTCTGTTTTACCCACTGTTTGTTCTGCTGCTTCTATCACTATATCTCTAAAGCGTGCCCATGTTTCCTCGATATCTTCATCTTTTGGTTTGGACAGTGCCATTGTATGTCTTTTAGTTTTAAGTCCACATTCTGTCTATACTGCTCTATGTTTGTTTGGTCAGCATTTATCAAGTCTATTCTAGGCTTCGGGTTTGGTTTCTAGATTTTTTTCAATTTAATTCTCAAGGTAGCCACAACTGAGTTGTGGTCCGAATCTATGTCGCAGCCAGGATATACGTTTGCACTGACTATGTCATTGCGGAACCTATTATTGATGGCGATGGAGTCTATTTGGTTTCTTACAACGTTCTCATTATCGTCTTGGGGTGATTTCCATGTATCTTGGTGGTCTAAAACATATGACGTTCCTGTCTCCTAGCCCGTAAGGGCCCACTATCTGTTCTACTCTGTCCGACCCCACCTTAGCGTTCCACTCTCCCATGAAAATGTTGATGTCAGTGCCTTTTATATGCTTGTTAGCTTCCTCAATATTGTTGTAAAAGTCTTCCAGTTCTTCATCGGGCCTTTCTGGGAGCCTTATTGATTATATTTAATGCAAATTAAATCCTGCATTATTAAAGTACCTAATACCTAAAAATATAATACATGTTTCAATTTACACCCTATAAATCAAATCCCATCAACCTATTTTATTACAGTTCGCAAATTAAAGTGGTTAATTATAAAGTTAATTACCATCCCCTCCTTTCTAGTCATAAACGATTTAAGAATTAATTGTTTATACCGACCAATCATGTATACATTTGGTACAAGGGTGTTTGGAGGAAAGTGGTGTTTGGTCTGAAAGCCGCTATTATATTTCTTACGAAAAGTGAATCGAGAATGGACTCAACATAATAACTTCTCACATTACAGACTAAATGAGATCTCTGTAATTAATATCTGAGCTATGAGGATGTAGCGATGTAAATTGTACCACACCGTATGAATTGTTACTTTACTTACATGAAAGCTTACTTTTACATTGCAATAATCTAGTTTTTGGCTTCACATCGACTATAAACTAAGTCAATAAGTAACTGATGTTATATAAACTGGCCTGCATCACATAATTTCAAACTAGTATGTCTCTTACATTAAGCTCTAATAATCTATCGATGGGAAGATTAATGAGATCATACAACCTATATAAAACCCTGGAATCTCCATTCGCAACACTTATTAATATTGGGCACATTTTGAATTTTTGACTAATGAAACTTGAGAAGGAAAAATGTTCCGGCCTGCAGAAAGTGTTAGTATTTTAGAAATAATCAGAGATATATGCTGCCTTAATTTAGACAAATAACATTCTAAAATAGACAAAAGCATTATTTGTTCTTTTGGCATGTTGTACTGTGAATTGAATTGTTAATAAGCAAAATTTCTGTAACTACAGCCATTTTAAAGGAATTGAGGCAAGGACCATCCGAATTTCAATAGTGTGCACATTATATTTCAGTTCTAGATGGATATACAATTATTTTGCCAATACATATCTCAGATATGAAATCTAAATTGAAACTGATTACATTTCCTATGTGCCAGTTTTATCAAAAGTACCACTATTTTTACTTTACAATATTCTGATTATTGAAATGTATCTTCTACCGAAGGCGACGTCAAGAGCAAATGAAGACTTTACCCAAAACATTTGGCTTTTGTAATATTTAGAACATACAATGACTATTAAAGTTGCCTCTTGACATAATGGCATGTGTTGGTGGATTTTTTGGTAACGATGATCTATACTGAAGTTTTGAAGAAGTTTTCTCGTGGTTGAACAATGACCAAACAAATTTTGAATTCTAATTGCTTTCAAACCATTCCTGCTCATCTCCAGACTAAAAATATGTATCTACTTAAGTAAATAACAAACAAGAACAACTTAGAACTTGAATGTATTATATATTGTCCAAAAAAATGGTAATTTAAAGTTAAGGTCTATTCACACTATACCTGCCAGGCCTCTGGTCGGTTGCATATCTGTAAATAGCAGATTATTACCTCCTGTTGTAGGAGGTATTGGACAGACGCGTTAGTACCTCGCCATAGGGCGATCGTAATATAAATGAAGGTGTTTTTCATGCGTTGGGTTAGTTTTTGTTGGTTGCACTCAAGAATAGTAAATTAAAGAAGGATGGTTACTATCACCCCGTGCCCCGCGGTCCCCTTATTCACATCGTCGTCGCTGTGACGTTGCTGCGCGACGTACGGCCCAAGAATAATAAACTAGAGATTTACTATTCTTGCGAACGGCCTTCGTTTCGCCATTGCTGTCATTGCATCTTCTATGATTTCGTTGTGTTTTTAGCTTTTTTTAGTGATATTTTCGGATGTTTTAAAACCATTGTTAGTTGTGTTTTGGTGCTTTTAACATTGAGAAACTTAATACTTATTATATTTTTCGTTTGATCCTAAAGAAAATACCCTAAATTGAGGATTAAAGCAGAGGCCATAGTGCCTGTTTGCAGAGTATTTTTCAGTGTTGTGTTTTTATTGATATTTTTATTAAATAAGGTAGGAAGAACTTAAATTATTTTGAAATGTAAGAAAGTCTAGGAGGAATAATAATATTTTACCTAATATTGTAGAGAAGTAGTCAAACTGAGGGTTTTGTTACACAGGTGTAACACTGGAAAGTAATTCTTATTTATACATTGTTTAAGTTAATTAGATTGTTACCTTGCTTATCACGTTAGAATATCATAAATATATTATGTCATACAGCAATCATTACACTATGGAAAAGCCGGTGTCATTCATAAGCACTCATGTTATTAGCATTATGGATATAACACTTACTAGTTAATACACCCAAATTATAAAACTAAGGCTTCCTGAATTCAATTTTATTTTCCATAATTTGAAAATAGAATGTTGAACTCTTGAGTGCCAAAAGAAAAGTAGTATTTTGAGTATCGTTAAACATGTACATAGTTACAAATATACTTATTTTTAGAATAAAAGGAATTTTTAGCTAATTAATATTCAAATTTTCTCTTTGGATAATGATATGATAATTTAGATAGCTACAAATATTAGAACATATATGAATCGTTTATTTCAGAAAGGTACTAACATTTAGTGCCGTTCCAGAAAAAAAAAACAGTAATTTCATAAGAAATAGTTTAATTTTATTACCCATTTAAAATTTTGAGATTAAACACATTTTTATAAACTCTAAACAAGAAATATAGTCTTGCCCGTACGTCTTTGCCAGTCGGTGAAAAAATCCTGTTGATGTAACCATCCTTCTCTAGTTTATTATTCTTGGGTTGCACCCGCGAGCGGAGGTCTAGACATGAAGTGCTCAAATATTTGAAGACGAAACGTAACGGGGGTATTATATCTAACATTTATATTAAACATCAACATCTTCGTACGCACACCGCTCGACGAGCGCCATAGGATCTCCCTTTAGTGTGTGTGCCACTGCATAAAAAAGTCGCCCTATGGCGAGGTGTTGACGCGTCTGCTATTTACGAATATGGGCATATACCGATTCAATAATAGGTGCTATTGGCCCGATTCGTGCTTTGCTTCAGACGGCAACACGTATTCTGCATTATTCATATGTATATTCCAAGGCTCCATTCACACTAGACGTGTTTCCAACGTGCCCACCACCTGCTGCCGGGTTACGATACGACTATTCTCTTCAAACAATATTTTCAGAGCCTGTGCCTGGCAGATCCCTTGCAGAGTACGGCAAGTGTGAATGGTCTTGGCTTACTAATAATATCGGTAACATGAGGTCATACCTTATTAAATCCACTAATCGGCATTCTATAATACATATATAAAATGTTTCTTCATCATTGACCACTTCCTTAGATCCAAAAACGCCTTTTCTTAATATAATTTTTATTACCTCTCTTTGTCCGCGTCTATGACGCGCAACTTTTTAAGTAGTTGTCTGAAGCATTCTGGAACAGAAGAGCAGAGAGCTACCCTTTCGATTTCTACCAAACTCATAAAAATACTTAAAAAATTAAAGCCGATTGGAAGTACGTCACGAGCACGAATAGTGTGAATGCGCGTCAAAAGCAGGGCATATGCCATGGCAGATATACTGTGAATAGACCATTAAAAATATTTTAATTATTATGTAATTCTGTAAAAATGCTCCGATGTACCTTAACATTTTTTTGATTAAAGAACGGAAAGTGCCTCCCCACTAGACAATATACTATAGGGGCTCGAAAATGTTTTGTTGTCTAGCGATTTCATATGCACCAAGAAAATTGTGTTGTACATAATTATAATTTTACTACTCAAGTAGCCAATGGTGGAGCAGGCAGTTGAACTTTGAAATTAAACTTCAAACTTGTATCAGTCTTAAATCCCAAACTCCCCTATGTTAGTTGATTTCCAATGAATCCGAGTAATAGCTAATAAAAAAATGTTAAATCTAGTTATCGTACAACTAACTTATATGATACCGCCCCAACAATAGGAAGGGGAATAGCCTACAGTGTATTATGTATACGACGTATAACTCCTCCCACTTTATCTCTATATTTTACCACATGGTTTCTGTTAAATAATGGTAGACCATACTATACATAATTTTAAATCCCGGCACGGATAACGTGGAAGAGACGAAGATAAAAGATAATCAACCCATGCTTGGTTTCAATTATGAACGGGCCTCTCTATTTTCGAACGTCTCATCGAATGACACTAACGTGTGCCTCATGTATCCCATAATTATACGCGTTCATTAGCTTACTCTCAGATACAGGGCGCTTAAAGAACTTTCACTTCAAAAATATATAAGTAAGATACGAGTAACTCAGAGACATATAAAATGCAGCATGGTATGCGACCCCCGACAGTGCTGCATCTCGAATTGGAAACGATATGTTATCCACAGTTAAGCAAAAAATCGCAGAAAAACACAGCTGTGAAAAAATGTACGACAAATAAAAACGGACGAAAACAAGAGAAAACTTAATAAGGGACCAAAAGAGCTGAAAGACGTAATCCTGAATGAAAAAGCAAGGGAATTCATGAATACTTAGGAAGCCTAACACCAACTGAGGCTACGGATTTAATCCTGGAAGAAAAAACAAGAGAATTCATGAATACTTAGGAAGCCTAACACCAACTGAGGCCTCGGATTTAATCCTTGACGAAAAAACAAGGGAATTCACGAATACTTATGTAGCCTAACACCAACTGAGGCCACGGATTTAATCTTGGAAGAAAAAACAAGGGAATTCATGAATACTTAGGAAGCCTAACATCAACTGAAGCCTCGGATTATTCGCTCTAGAAAGCAACAAGGCAGCTCAAAAGGCCCCAACAACATAACCTACCCACTAAAAATGATGACAACAACTGGCCCAGGAAAGGTAAGGAAAAAGCTGAAGTTTTCTCTAGATCCTTCTGCACTATGTATAGATGAAGAAAATGAAATTATGACTTCTCAAACGCACCATCCCACCATAAAAAATGACTGCTTAAAGTTAAGCAATAATGGAAGAAATCAACATTATAACGCCACCAATAACGATAGATGGAAGAGAAATGATACCATTACATCAGTTTGGATTCCATAAAAAGCACAAAACTGTAGAGCAAGTGCCTAGGCTGGTCAACCAAATAAACTAAAACTCGATGGAGGCTGATATGATTGGAAGGGGTAATGACCAACACAATTTGAATTTAGTTAACAATTTTAAAACTATGAAAAATTTTTAAATTGTTTTTTTTTAAATGGATCATAATTTTGATATTATGGGTTTGTCCGAAACATAGTTTTCCTCTGATAATGATGACTGTTTGTTTGAGATGTCTGGGTATAATTTGGTTAGACAGGATAGAGGGGGTCGAGGAGGTGGAGGAGGGTTTTATATAAAAATAGATGAATTTCAGCATGATTACGTTTGATGGAAATATCAATCTCTCTCATGGATATGGTCACAAACAAGGAAATAAGAGGAAGAACGGATGCAGTTTTATTTTATATATTTATATAATGAGGGGGGAAATGCTCATGCACGACCTGAGAGATGTAACTCAGAACAGTGTTGGACTCCCGGTTACTACAACACCAGATCTACCAACTAAAACCCTAACCTCAATTTCTCACTTTAGAACCACCCCGGAACTCCTGTTAACTATTACTTCAGGGTGGCCCTTTTTCTTGCCTCGTCATAGCCTTCTCTCCTTTCCTGTTCCTGTTCTCGCCTTAGTCATAGGCTTCTCTGCTGTTTTGTTCTTGTATTTTTTTGACTTAATCATCTCGTTCTCATTCTCTTTGGCTTTCTTGTCTTTGAGTATTCTAAACATGAAGGTGCATACGGCATTCCAGCTCTCCTTCTCTATTATTTTCCCGATGACTGTTTCTGGGCAGAAGCCCCCCACCTATTGTGCTCCCCGTAGCTGCGCCCACTTCTTGCACACGAAGAAAGTGTGTTCAACCGAGTCTGCTCTTCCCAGCAGTGCGTGCATTGATCGTCCCTTGCCTTTCCGTTTTTTTTCAAAAACACCGAAAATACCCATGTCCTGTTAGGAGTTGGGTCAAGTAGTAATTTATGACGCCGTGCTCCCTTTCCGCCCAATCCTTCACGCTCCTGATTAACCTTTGGGTCCATCGTCCTCTGGTTTCACTGCTCCATCTGTTCTGCCATCTCCGGAGAGTCTCTTCGCTTTCTTCCTTTTTCTTCACTGCTCTTCTTTCATTTTCATTTCCGCGTTAATAAATCCTCGTCTTTTCTTCCGCCAGTAGGTCTATTGGGATCGTGCAAGTGAAAGCTTGGACGGCCGAGGCTGACACTGTGCGATAGGCACTGCATATTCGCATGGCACCTCGTCTCTACATAGACTCAATCTTCAATCGATACTTCTGGAATCGCATTGATTCACCCCAAACCTCAGCTCCATATAGCAATATGGCTTCAGTCGTACGCATTATTAGCTTTCTCTTAATAGGTGAGGGACCCCCCCACGTTGGCCATTAGTCTGCTTAGCCTTCCGATCACCGATGCTGCCTTGTCCGATGCTTTCCTGATGTGTTCCCAAAACGTCAGCTTGGTATCTAGCATAACTCCTAAATATCTTACCGCGGGTGACGTCATGATGGCTTGACCACCTACGCTCACCGGGGCAATTCGCTCGATCCGTTTAGTGGTTAAAACACTGCCTCCGTTTTATGGGCTGCCAAAGACAAATACTTAGATTCCATCCATTCCATAACTCTACGCATGGTCTGCTCAGGAGTGTCTGCAGTTCCTCCATTGTGCGTGCAGTAATCATGGCCACCAAGTCGTCGGCATATCCCACCAGGAAAACCCCCGTAGGCATCTCTATGCGCAGCACATCATCGTAATTGATGTTCCACAAATCAGGGCCTAGGACTGAGCCCTGTGCCGCTCCCGGTGTTATCATCTTCTTTCTTGTTCCGTCTCGGTTTGCGTATATCAACCAGCGGTCTGCCAGGTAATCTTGAATCACAGGATATAGGTACGCCGGAATGTGAAATTTATTCGCTAGAGCACTCAAAATGTCACCCCTCCTGGCCGAATGAAGGCATTCTTCACGTCAAGCATTACTGCCATGCATAATTGTCTGCACGGCTTTTGCTGCTATTACTACTTTGTTGACTGCATCTATGGTCGATTTTCTTGAGGTAAAACCGTACTGCCTCGGAGATAGTCCTCCACCATCCGACACGGCTGATAGCAGCCTCCTTTTCAACATCTTTTCAAAAAGTATTCCTGCCGTGTCCACGACCTATGGGCCAAGGCGGTGTTTGGGTCGCCCTTTCCCTTCCCAATTAACATCATCCTCACCACCTTCTATCGTTCCGGGAAAATGCCCTCTACCAAGCAGGCGTTGAACATCTCCAACAACAATTCTGAATGTGTTTGGACCACTATCTTCAATATCTCTACCGGTATTTCGTCAACTCTCGGTGCCCTCTTGTTCTTCATTGTTTTTACAGCATTCTGCAGTTCTTCGTTGTTAAATAACGGTATCGCATTTGCTTGCACCTCCATGGACACTCGCTCGTCCGCCTCATATGGAGGGAATAGCTCGGCTACAATTTTCTCCTTCACTTCCGTAGGCACGGCGGTTAAGTCCATGCCCCTCAGTTTCTGTAGGACGATCTTATAGCCTAGTCCCCATGGATCATTTTCCACTTCATCGCTGAGTTCCCTCCACTTATTTGCCTTACTCCTTAAGATTGCATTTTCAGGGCTTTTCTCATAATTTTATATTGCTCTGTTTGAGTTTCGAAGTCTAGTAACCCCCTACGAGCTCGTTAGGCAAGTCTCCTAATCCGAAAACAATTCCTTCGTAGTTCCGATAATTCTTGGTTCCACTGGTAGGTCGGACGTCGGTCTCTCATAGCCTTCCTCTTTGGCATTGCTGCCTCGCAGACCCTGGTAAGTAGCAGATGCAGTGGAGAGAATAGTAAAGTGGAACTAGGGTGGTCATTTTTCCAGAACAAAAAAAAAACAGTGGACCAAGAAATTAATCGAGTGGAAACCACGGCAAAAGCCTTAAGCAGAGGAAGACACCCAACCAGATGGACAGACTACATTAAGCGCATCCGAGGAAACTGGATACAAACTGCGTGGAACAGAACAGAGTAGCAATATTTACGGCAGGCCTATGCCTAGCAGTGGACACAAATGGGCTCATTGATGATGAAATCATTTGCATCAGAATCAGACCTATATTAGTAATGAGACACAATTATTTTCCTTATTGGATCAAAATCCCTATTCGTTCGTAGGAGCACATACTCAGCATCCTCAAAGGATTAAGGTATTTGTTGAGAGTATGGGAATATTATAGGGTACTTCTTTATTCATAAAGCTCAGAAAATTCAGTAGTGCGATTTCTTACCGTTTACTGTTCGATTTGTGTTGTCGATACCCTCGTTATCTTACTTCCCATCAGTATAGATCAACGCAATTCCGAGTTGCTCGAAGCACTGGCCCGTTTGAAGCGCCCTCTTGTAGGATGTCGTAAATACTTTTCTTTGGAAGAGGACGGGTTCTTTGGCCTTCTCGTCTGGACGCTTGAGTTTTGATGTCTGAAATTATCATTGATATTTTCGGCAATCAGGTCTAATTACCGCCTGATTTTGTCGTGAGATAAATTGGCAAATGTGCTGCCCTGTGTATTTTCTCGAATTATCGGCCGTATTGTCTAATAATGATATTTTACTGATAGTGTGGTTAGGCTTCCTATATAAAAAAGGTTTGTTACATGTTAGTGTGTCTATATTGAATAGTTAAAATTATTTATAATTTAACTAGGGACCTTCCGTGGTACAGGATTCCTTCCGTGGGACAGAATTTCCTCCATTGAGGCGGAACGTCCCTCAGCGGCCTGTTCTATGCTGACCTAGATAGTTCTCAGGTTCCATTTCGCCTGATAGAGGCTTTTTGTCGAGATGATACGACCACATGGTGGAAATGTAGCTTCGCAGGTGAATTCCACGTCTGAAAAATCTACTAGATACAAGTAGTCTTAATTACCGTTACTTATCGTTTTTGGTTAATGAACTTAACATAGGTCGTCTATTTTCTTATAACTCACTTATTACCACTGCTGATAGTTTCTGTTTAATGAACTTACCGTTAAGCGACTGTAGGTCGTCTATTTTCTTATGTACCTATTACAGTTACTTATCGTTTTGTTTAATGAACTTACCGTTAAACGACTGTAGGCCGTCTGCTATCTTATATTAGACATATTACTGTTACTTACCGTTTTTGCTTATTGAACTTATCTATAAACAGTTTGAGGTTATCTATTATCGTACATCATATATATTCCTGTTTCTTATCATATTTGCTTTAGAGATACTTATTTTCTTCATTATCATATCTGATATTATCTCGATTATCTCGAGTAGGGAATTTATTTTGCTAATGTTATGATAATTATTTGATTTATTCTTGTGTAGTGTCTGTCTGCTTGAACGATGCGCTTTTGCTGTGATTGGCTGTAAGCCTGATGGCAGCGGAGTGTTTTGCTTGATCGCAATTTGCAATTTTAACTTGTCGCCTTGCTATAGGTCCCGAAGTGAGCTCGCTTCGTTTTCACCTGTAGATGTTTGCCGGCTTTATGTATATGTTTGCTTCGCACCTTTGCAGGCTGGTTCATGGAATTGGTATACCTTTGTAGACTGTTTATTAGCCTGGTGATATTGTCGCTGTCATGGGATTCGTTTGGATTAGTTTTTGCTTGGGGAATACTTTTTGTGGCTGACTGCGCTTGGTTTGGTTGGGACTGTTTCCAAACAGGAATTGGACAGTCTTAGTGTTGTGGAACATAGATTGAAACAAGGTATCTTGTTTTGATTTGGTTTGATAGTCTGATGGTCTGGATGATGTACATTTTAGAGAATCTTCTCCTTGGTTTGTGGGCGATGCCATGGACTTGACTTAGTTTGGGATATAATTTATTATCTTTGGAATGTTTATGAAAGCATTTAATATTTGGGTAAATGGTTTGATTGGAATTCAGATGTTTATTTTGTTAAGCTGGAGTGGAGGGGGAAAGAGTGTATTTTCGAATTTCACAGTGTTCTTTCTAGGACGCGTTTCTGAATCTTGCTTGCCTGATTTCAGTGGATAAAGGTCATTAATGTGTTCCTGGTTAGAAATTTTGTAGCGCCTTCGCCTAACTGTCAACTCCGGGACCCACGCCTTTGATTGTTGTTGAGACCGCTGAGTGAGCCTGGCGAGTGACCTATTGTTGAGCAGCTGTGTAACAAAATTTCGTAACAAACTATTTTGCTTGCAGCTATAGCAGTTACTGAAGAAGATGCTGATCAGCTTTTTTAGCAGGATGGTTTAGTGTAAAAATTTTTGGACGCTTTGAATTGAATTCCATATAGAGTGAATATGCTTCGACCCCGTTTTCTGTACCTTACTCTACTTGATTACTTTATCTGGTATTAGTTGAGGGAGATAGTCTTCATAAAAACAATTACCATAGATGAGTTGCGGGTTGTGGCAAAGAATTATCGATTGTTGTCGTAAAGTGACATTTGAAATACTGAGAATTATCAGGAGGGACTTTGAATACAGAGTTTATCACTATCACGATGATCAATTTGAAATAATTATAAATGTCGCAGTAGGATTTAGTATTGTATCCTAAAATCTTTTACTAATAAATATGTTTTACTCTTTTTAGCGTTTTAACGTATTTCCAGCGATGAGTACTAACCTTGTCATTTGTGATCATTTTTTCCTTTTAGAACGTTAACATGAGGCACAACTTAATAGAAGGTTTCATTTATTAGGATTTTAAGGTTTTAACTTCCACCATTCCGGCAATGCATAATAAAATAATAAAGATGCACAAAAGTGAATTCCGCGGTACATATAAATTATGATATTTTCTTTCTCTAATACCCATGTCTTTCCTTAATATGATTTCCTACCTTTATTTCAAATAAGCAATGTTATCTAAGTACATTGGACTTTAAGTTTTAAATTATATCAAGTGTGAGTTGTATCCTTGGTTTACGTTACGTCGGAAAGAAAATTAAAATATTTCTTCACTTTATCAGCTGATATAATGCTAATTTGACAAATCCATTTATTCCTGAAGAATGAGATCTATTTAGATATAAATTGTGCTTAATAAACAAACGACTCCAGTTAGTAGACTAGCGTACGAAAGAAAATCTATTCGAATTTTAAAAGACACTAATTGGAGCAACTTGCAGCATTGGACAAAAATAATGTTGTATATTAGTACCTATTTTATTCTGCGACGTTTTTTGAACTTCCATTAAAGCCGTTTACTTTAAACAAACTCGGCATTTCTCCACGATTTTGTGGTACAGATACCTGGCCCTCGCCACCAATCGTTGACATCCTCGTAGTGCCTAGGAACTTGTGGTGCGTGGAGCATTGCACACAACCTACACCAAAAGAAGGTGTTTATAAACTCGCCTGTTCCCATCCATTTGAAATATGAGTTGTAGAGGGCATTGTCATTGTCTAGGCGATGCAAGTAGGCTGCTAGCTCTTCGGGACTGGCAAATTCGTCTACGTGGATGTATGATCCTAAAATTATGACAAATGGCATTGTATTAAATGGTATTTATATTTTATACAAGCAAAAACATATAAGAACGGGTTATGTTTTTGCTTCTATAGAAGTAATAAAGTTTAAGTCGACATAAGTTTGATATGTATTCTATCGTCAGTAGCTGAGTGTAGACTGGATGAGCAGCCTCGCAAGACTGCCTCGAGGTCCAGGAAGTTGCTGGTTGCCTCGTGCTTCGTCGCATCGAGATAAGCTTGCCACACCATAGTGGGACATGTGATTAATCGAAGCACGAGTAGACTCGTATTGCAACACTCCGATTTTGGGTGGCAAATATTTTTAAAATTGTATTTATATGCCGCATTAAGACAAAAGATGCTGTATTTTGCACTCATCGGTTTATTAATTTTAAATTTATTGATTTGATTTGCTGACAATTTGCTTGAAATTGCCGCTTTTCTTAATGTAAATTAACTCTATTCTAAGTATATGTTAACGATATATTTGTATTAGCTTTATAACACGTTGTGACTATATTTATTTTAGTTGATAAACGTAGCACATTGTTATTAAGATAGCTTAGCTTGATTTATATTACATTACCGTAGAACGGCCAACGAACCGATTTATATTTTTAAGAATTCTGTTAGTAAAGCCTGCAAATACGCTGCCTTTGACTCGTCGATCCATATTTTAATTTTGGTTGGCATATTTCATAACCTTTTGGGAACCCCTTGGTTGCTGACCTCCAATCGCCGGCCGCCATTTCTGAAGATCGTTGGATCGTTTTGGGACCTCTGCTTTTAAATATATTCACACGGCAGGCTGTAGTTTTTGTAAGGTTCGTTCCAAATAATAGGAAGGGGCGATCCATCCGTGATTGTCGCTCTCGATTTGGATTTTTAAAGGTTTATCATTTTCGTAAGAGTGTTTCCTAGCATTTCTTGAAACATGTAATTTTAGCTCACTATTCGTGGCTTCCGCCGTCGTTTATCATCCTAATAAATGAGAACTAAGGCGTTTATTATCTTAGAATTATTCCCTGTATCCTGTATCGAAATCACGGGGCATGTTTCAGCACATCACTACTTGCTGATTTGTCGTAGCATTTAATCTCGTAGGCAAATTGTCGAAAACGAATCGAGAGTCCTTCTAGTTTGACCGTTCGGCGAGGAGAGAAGCCTTCTGCTAGTGCAGTCAGAGATTCCACATTTAGTTTGTAATTTAATTCAACCCATTTATTGGGGATTTACTGTGGTATCTCTTGGTGTTTTGACACGACCGATTTTCGGGATCTAAATAATGTACTGGTAAGCATTTTCTCTGGAATTAATTTTTTCTATTGCTTGTGAAGCGCGTGGACGCCATGACGCTAACGGTTTTTTTCCATTATTTCTAGAGGCTTTCCACGTTCGTCAGATAAGACCGAAACCGTCGAATTTCCCTTAGCCCTCACACACGATCGAGGTAATTATTGCTACAGTTTTTTTGCCTAAATTAATGATTTAATTGCTTTATCTGTGTTAACCTTTTTTGTGCATGGTCCGCCATTTGCTTTTGCGTCCCATATGTTATCTTATCTACTCCATTTTACCTAATCCGAATTTTTATTTTAATGTAACTTTAATTTTGATCGTATGGGGAAGTTTATATTTTCCTTTAGGAGTGATTCATACCTATCTTTTGTATATTCAAGTTGTCTGAACCTTAGTATCTCTTTTATTTGCTGATGGGCATTGAAAGTCCATGGGTTTTTTTTTTTCTGGGGGAATTTGTTTTATAAAGAAGATATATTTTTGCAAGGGGGCTATGGTTTTTATTAAAGTAAGAGGGCTTTGTCTAATGCGGACGGGGTTATTTCAGGGTTTTTCTGGAGGGCCACAACTTTTACTGGAGGGCCACAACCTTTACCGGCAGGCTAGAACCACCTTTTTCTAGTGGGTTGGAAGCAGGCTTTACCAGCAGCATTTATCAGCCAATCTCGACACCGAGCTATCGAGACCTCGGGTAGATCTTCCCCTCGGAGCCGTCGAGAGGTAGTACCTGAGGTATCTATAGGTGCCCGGCACCTCCACCAGAGTTCGGCGACCGGATTTGGGGTATTGTTCAGAGGCTTTATCTTCCATTGATTCGTTTGTTTATCTGTTAAATATAATCGCTCTTGGTTTTCCTTTTTTAATATAACTCAAACATTGATCGCCAAGCTCTGAGATAGCTCATTAATTTTATATTCATTTATTCACTGGTTTATCGGACCAGTTAATCTGATTGCTCTGAATTTTCTCTCTTTTTAATATAAGTCAAGCGTTGGCTCAATAATTTTATTCTTTTCATTCATTTATCGAGTAATATAACCGCTCTGAATTTTCTCTCTTTATAATATGAATCAAACATCGACAGCCACGCTTTCGATAGTTTTATCCTAATTTTATTATTTTTATTAATTTATCGAGTCATTTGATTTAATTATTGTAGCCGTTCATTGATACATATTATTATTGCTACATTTAAAATCGGTGCAGCTATTAGCGCATGCATACCTAGTTGTAACTAGTTTAGTTAACACCAAAGTGATCACTCCGGTTAGTAGTATCTAGTGCATTTAGTTGTAAGGCATACAGAACCGAGTACTAACACTAGAATTGGTCTCCGTACAAGAAGAGAATCTTAGTATAACAAATACTCACTTTAGGTTAGGCACCATCCAAGACGCCTCTATACCCGGACTTCAAGTGCCGACAAAAACGTAAAAAACCAAATAGATTATATACACATAAACAGAGGGTATAAAAGGACACCAAAAGATACTCTGGTGCAGACGTATTTACAGATCACAATTTATTCGTAACTTTTATAGATTTAAAAGTAAGGAAATGTTTAAAATCACAAAGGAATCAACGCTTAGATACTCGGAAATTAGCAGATCAATCAGTCAAATGCAATATCAGAAGAGATCTAAGTACTAAATTAGCCAGCTTCCGAGAGAACACGAATGAGTTAAACATGGATATAGAACCATCATGGAAGCAAATAAAAAGTTCAGTGAAAGAAGCGGGTGTGACACACTTAAAACCGGACATGCGAGAAAAAAACAGTCCTGGATGACCGACGAAATATTGAAACTAATGGACACCAGAAGAACATATAAAGGGAAATGTACTCAAGAATATAATAATATACAGCATGAGATTCGAAACAAGATTAGATCAGCAAAAGACACTTGGTTATCTGAGCGTTGCGATGAGATAGAGGAACTAGAAGATCGACATGACTCATTTAATCTTCACAAGAAAGTGAGAGAAGCAGCTGGAAATTTTGAAAATATAGACCACCGTGTATTAATGGACGAGCAGAATAATATTCTAACATCAACAGTGGAAAAGTTAA
>JAEQML010071894.1:0-15866 GCA_016904865.1 Pissodes strobi
TTAGCCCGATTTTAGTGATTTTTTTAAAGAACTGTAGGTACAACTATCCTTATTAACCTGTTTTTTACACATTTTAAAAAACATTGGTTATTCGACATACTATACAAGGATAATCGAAATGTTTTTTTATCTAATTTCAACACACCCTGTGGAATAATCAAGTAGCAAAATTTTTCCAAAATATCAGTTTTCGTTTAAAGTGATCTATTCCTTACGTTTTGTTTTTTGGTTCATGTCAATACATGCCTTTATTCTCACCCAAATGCAAAATGATCTTGGTTATCAATAATTTAAAGTTTTACATAATTTCTAATTCAATATGAATTCAGTATTTTCTTTGACAAGGTGGCTATGTTGTCCATTGTTATTTGACGCTTTATTGTCAGTTTGACAGTATATTTGTGCATTTACAATGGTTTTAAGTGCTTTATCTTGATGCAAAATCATGCCCGACCACATTCAGCAATGTGCGTAACTGAATATTTGCTAGAAGTTGGGATTGAAAAAATGAACAGGCCAGCATGTTCTCCAGATTTGAACACTATAGAGCATGAGTGGGATATGCTCGGAAGACGCGTTAGAGATCCAGAAGTGGTACCAGCGACATTGAACGAGCTTCGTGCGGTACTTCAAGAAGAATGGAGGAATATTCCCCAAGACGATATTCGCGGGCTCATTTATGGCATAGACCGACGTGTGCTGGCCAGTAATTAGAACTAGAGGAGGCAATACAAAGTACTGGTCCATGTTTAAGTTAAAATGTTTAATTTAAGTAAATTAATTTAGAAACAAATTTCACTACCAATTAAATTTTGATTAGTACAATAAAAAATTTAAACCATTGATAAAGAAGATTTTTAGCATTTGTGTGAGAATAAATGCATGTATTGAGGTGAACCAAAAAACAAAACGTAAAGAATAGATGACTTTAAATGAAAACTGGCATTTTGGAATAATTTTGCTACTTGATTATTCCACAGGGAGTTTTGAAATTAGATAAAAAAACAACATTTTGTTTATCCTTGTATAATATGTCGAATAACCAATGTTTCTTAAAATGTGTAAACGACATGTTAATAAGGATAGTTGTACCTACAGTTCTTTGATGTGATGTGTTGATTGATGTGTTACTGCGTATATGCCGTATCAATGACCAGAACAGATGTCACTATTCGAAATAAACATATCGGCTAGGTATTGTGCTATAGGCAGAACTTTCGAGTCGCATGAAATACTTTAGTGTTTTAATGACAAAGAAATTTTAGCACCCACCTATAGTCCTTATTTTTGCAGCTAAACCAAACTTTAAATACAAAAGTTAGAGGATTTTTCTTAAACCGACAGAATCTGTTATCAGATAAAACAAATAAGCATAGTAAAACTGTCAAGAAATAGCAGCTAATGTTTTTTCAATGGAACACTCTATATATATTATTCACAAAAATGAAGGATATTTTTGTTCAGATTTCAAAAATATGTAAATGCCTGCATTTGCTGCGGCTATTTCATTTCAGAATGTATACCTAATTGATGGTCTAATAAATAAATCGTAGTGGCAATGGACGGAAAATTGCAGGAATATTTTATGATGGTTATTATTATGGTGTGTGCTTGTTCGTCGTGCGGTTCAGTCGGGTTTGCTGTGCTCCGCACCGTCGGTTTTTTGTTTTGTTTTGTTTGAATTTTCGTGACCAGTCACCCAATACGCGTCAATTCTTGTGTTTGCTTTCGTTCGTATTTTTATTTATTTATTTCTTTTTTTTTCTTTTTTTCTACTTATGATTCAAGAAAATGTCTATGTACAAGTGCGACAATTGCCTTAAAGAATTTCCCGATAAGGACAAATATAACAAAGTGCGCTGCAGTGGTGAATGTCGCAGATATTTCTGTATGTAGTGTACGGGCCTTGACAAAGTCACTAGCAAGACCTTGCTGCTACAGAAATTTAATCACCTACGTTTCTTTTGTCCCCTGTGTGACTCTCCAAATTTGAGATATCTCAACGACAAAATTTCCAACTTATCAAAAAATCAGGTTCCTCAGGAGATATTTGACTCGCTGGCTGACCGTGTGAGTAAATTATCAAGCAATGTACCGACTATTTCTGAGATGTATGATATTTTATTGAATTACGAATCTAAATGGAACCTTTTGGAGAAGAAAATAGTCGATATTCACAAAATGTCGGAGGTGTTCTCCATTTGTAACCCTCATTCTCTGTTGAAATCGGTAAGGGAATTGGAACAGAATGTCTTTACTATTTCCCAAATTCTACTCAACAATACAGAGGAAACCATCAAGATCCAGGTGCAAGATTCCTCGTCCGCTGATATTAAGGAGGGTATTGACAACTTAAAAAGCAGCCTTTCAAATGTTACCACCTTGGTTAGGGACTTAAATTCTAAAATTGCTAACCCAAAACAACATAGTGCTCTACCTACGATGGCACGCTTTTCTTCTACGTCGTGCTCCACCCAAACTACGTCAACGGCATTTGTTTCAACTTCCACTCAAATGGAACTGCCTACTGAAGTTTCCTCTATCCCAGACGATTCCAACTCCGCAATTTATAGAAGTGCCCAAAGATGGCACTATGTGATCGTAGAACACCCCCCGGCAGGATTTACTTCAAATAATATGGTGCACTATGCGAAGGAAAAGTTGAAAACATCAGAATTTATTCGATGCTATAACCTGGTCAGTCAGTGCAATGACTCCATAGGATCTACATTTAAAATAGGGACCCTATCAAGAAAGTCCGCTGAGAATTTTTTCGGCATCAATATCTGGCCACCTGGGGCTCAAGTTACCCAGGCAACCATAAGATGACGTGTGACGTGATAAAAACGTCGACATATGGTCAATATTTGGCGAGGTCAATACAGTGTCCTAAATATGACCTGAAATAAACGTCATTTCATTATACCTTTATAAAACGTCACCTATGAAACCTTTTTGGTACCGCAAAATTTAACCTTAAGTCGGCTCGCCGCAAACGACTTTAATGTGAGGTCACTTAGTAACTAAATACTCACGTGAAAAAAACGTTATTGAAATAGCGTTTTTATAACCCCACAATAATCACGTTTATTCTACGTCATTATGACGTCCGCGCAAATCACGAGACCTCTAAATTTATTTGGCCCCGGTTGTAGGCAAAAACACTAATAATTTAGACAAAAAGTTGAAGCTTGTCTAGATTTCACAGCTTGATTTAAAAGTTTAATCGAAAGTTACAAAAGTAATATATACTTAAATAATTATTAATAAAGAAAATAAATAAATAAAAAGGTAAGAACGTTCTATTTTACTGTTACTAGGTATATATAGAAATCAAACTACAATAATTAAAAATAGAAATTCATATACTACCGATCACAATGCCCAGATTATGATTCTAGCATTTTAAAATTCCCTCCAAATCTGGCGTTGCCGGAGCAGTACGTTTATCTTTCATTCCTACTACTGATTACCTTGTTGTACTGTACGAATAAGTATCAATAAACCAGTAATGTGAGTAATGCTACCATTTTCGCATTAAAAAAGAATTTGCTATAAAGGTTTACGACGTGTTAGTGTTATGATTTTTTATGAATAATTCTTAAACTTTTCTAAGCAATAAAAATTTACTGTGAAACATTTTCAATTTCTATTATTTGGCAACGTCGCGCCAGTGCGCGCGGCCAGGCCAGCCATCTTATATTCCTTCCTCTCGTCAAGTCGTCAAGGCAGTGGTCACCGTCACGTTCACCGTCTCCTTGTACAAGTGTTATGTGTCCTAGTCGTTTGTTTTTGTTTGGGTTGCACTTTGTGAGTGAGAAAACTGAAAAGTGCCGCGTTATTAGTAATTAGTTGTGTTTAGTGATTTTGCATTGACTCTATATGTTCTTATTCTTATGCTAATTGTTTTTGTTTTGTTGGAAATATCGTAATACAAGTTTTTAATCTTTTACGAAGTATTGATAAGGAATTCATTATTGGGAAGCAGTTTATTAACTATAATTATTTTTATACCTACCCCATGGCTTCTGAAAGTCTTAATATTTTTAGGCGATTTGTCAAATCTTAAAAAATGGAGAATTAAGGACATATCAGGAAAATGTTTACTATTTCCATATAAGGATAATCGCTTTATATAATTTCCTTTAGTTCATACATGTTCAGTTTAGTGTTACATATAACAGCGAGTTGGTAGTGATGGTTATTTTTTTCTTTTGTTAACTATTAATGAAAGCTTTTATATAGGTAGCTTTATGTAATATGGTTTTATTAATGTACGTGTGTGTAATCAATAAATGCTTTGTGCATCAGATCAACCTATCTTTTTTTTTTCGAAGTATCCAATCTTAAGGAAGGAAACTTGTAGTTGAGAAGAAATACAAATAACATATGTGTAAAAAATTAGGTAAAAAAAACGAAAATCGTTAATTCAGTTTTAATATTTTTCTGCATAATTTTATTTCAAATATATTAATAATTAATCGCATATTATTGTCAATCATCAGCACCTTTTTATGTTTATATTTTTGTCAATCATCAGCTAGCTTTTTAAGACCGCCATATAGATCAATCCAGCATGGTCACTTAGCTGTCAGTTTAAGGCTCCTGCAGGACAATCATATCAATTTAACAATAAAAAGTTATGTCAAACGGTTGGAATATGGCACACCCTGTGTACATTATATATAGTGTACATTATATATAGACGCCGCCTTATTGCCCAGTTTACAGCCGAGGAGAAATGTAGTTTGTAAGTTATTAATTAGGTACAAATTTTAAATATCAGACACAGTATTGGCTGAAATCATCATTGTTGACCGATATAATGCTCATATAATATTGGGCAACAATATTTTCTACTGATTCCACTTCTACTGCCAACGCTACGAAAAATATTTGGAACGAAATACAAAATTCCAATATAGGGTTCTGAGTGACGTTTAAACTACGTCATTTTAAAAACCTAAATATGACGTTTAATATACGTTTCTGATGACGTTTAAAATATGTCATATATATCACGTGATTGTGGTGGGACTTATTCACGTGAATAAGGGCGTCATTAAAACGTCATATAATCACGTCAGTGTGGTCATTTAGTTACGTTTTTGTGACGTTTATTTCACGTTTTCTGGTTGCCTGGGTAGATGCTCATCGGAATCTGAAATCCCTCAGAAAACTACAAAACTAAAAAAAACTACAGAGCTCTATCTAACTCCCTCCACCAAGGCGAAAGTGGCTAGCGGTCCGACCTCTGGCACTCTGCGGGACTTTCCCTCTCCAGTCAGTGAAGCTAACGCGCACAAGATAACTACAGTAACTTCTGACAAAAAAGCTATCGCTGCTAGCAAAACTAATGCCCTTGTAAGCGAAGTCAAAATTAAACTGTCTAAGGAATCATCCCATAAACCATCCTTCTCTCTGGACCCGCTGACACCCCCAACAATTAAATTAACACAGGCCGCCAGTAAGTCTAACGACTCTAGTAATCGTTTCCTTATGGCAAGGCTAAGGGAACCTGCCATCTTCAGAGCCATTAGTTTGTACCTTGCCTATTTGTATGACCAACCTGCCTCGGTATGCTATGAGGGATTTACCAACATAAGCATCAGATTATTCCTAGCATCTGAAGGACTGCCAATCCAGGATGACATTTTACGTAAGGTCTACCACGACTTTCATGCCGCATATGGGTTTAAACACACTGAAGTGGAAGAAGATCTTTGTTCCTACAGATCCCATGTTGTTTCCGAGCGGACGATTCAGCTTCAGAAGTCCAGAGAGGGTCACCAAAAATACTTCTCCAACGGCTCCCCGAAGAAAAATTTTTAAGCAGCTTGACGTGTCCTGAGCGACTAGATTCCAGTAATCCTGACGCCAGGCTTAGTATGGTTCTTATTAATGTTGCCTCATTGCGAAATAAGACTGATGAATTGTTTTTGTTTTTGGAGGAATCAGGGTTCCCCCAACTAGTCGCAATTACAGAGCACTGGCTGAGTGAGAATGAACCGCTTTATGTTGAAAAGTACTCCACAATAGCCAGATATAATCGGAAAAACTCGGCTCATGGGGAACACTGATTCTTTCCTTGAGCGAGGGCTTTTTACCTGTAACTAAATTTGATCATCTCCAATCGGATAACTACTTTGGATTTCCATTGTATACAATAAGAACCTTGATTTACACGTAATTTGTATATATAGAGCGCCAAATTCCGATGTGCAATTGTTCTTTGCTAACCTGCTAAGCTTGTTAGATGGTCTGCCGGTGAAAGGCAAGAAAATTTTGTGCGGTGATTTAAATATTGACTACGATACCGCTTGTGCTGCCCAAAAATCATTAATTTCTATTTTTGACTCTTTTGGTCTTTCAATGCATGTAACCTCTCCAACTCGGATTTCTAACAATTCCTCTTCTATCATTGACTATGTAGCGTCCGACTTTCCTTCAACTGATGTCCAATCGACAGTAACTAGCGCGGGTCTCTCAGATCATGAGGCAGTAATCTCCAAATTCAATACTTCTTATAGGCCCTCAAAAAAAAACTCGCCACCTAGGTAGAATCTTCTCAGCCTCCAATTTTTCATCCTTTCGTAACCTTTGCCTAAAGACCAACTGGAATTTTGAATCAGGTGAACTTGATTCTGACTTTAGTGGTTTCTTAAATAAAATTATAAATGCATTCAATAAAGCCTTCCCGCTTAAATCCATTAAACCTAAACGTCACAAACCATGGACTACGAAAGGCTTACGCATATCTGCAAAAAGTATGCATTCAGTCTCATACATAAAAAAATTCACTGACTCCACTCAAGTTCTTGAATTCATTTCGAATTATAGGAAGATCTACCTAAAACTTATCAAGACAGCAAATAAACTATATTATCAAAATCGTTTATCAACTGCTAAAAACGTATCCAAGGAGGCCTGGTCCATTATTAACGATCTTAGACGCAAAACAAATTCCGCGAATCAGAGCATGCCAAAACCAAATGATTTGAACGAATATTTTGTCAACGTGAGCAAAAATGTTACCTCTGGTATTTCTCCTTCTCTCGACCCTTTCTCGTTTCTTCCTCCTTCTAAAAAAGTCGCTGATAATTTTTTCCTAAGCCCTGTGACCAGCCTTGAACTTCTTCAGGTAATGAGCAGCATAAAGAGTAAATCAGCTTGTAGCACTGATAATCTGTCAATTAAAATTTTCTTGAACCTCCCACTTCCAATTCTGGATGTCCTAGCTTCCTTAATTAATGCGTCCTTCACGAAAGGTGTTTTTCCCGAATGCCTCAAAACTGCGATAATTATTCCTCTTCATAAGGGAGGAGAAAAGGATGTCTTATGCAATTATCGTCCAATTGCTCTGTTGCCTGTACTCTCTAAAATCATTGAAAAGTTATTAAAAAATCGCCTCATGCCATTTCTTCTTAGACATGGCATACTGTCCCCGGAACAGTTCGGATTTTTACCAAACAAGTGTACAAATGACGCCATGTTCACGTTGCTTCACGATGTTTACTCATCCCTTAACAACAAGCTCCCCACTGCTACAGTCTTCTGTGATTACGCTAAAGCGTTTGACTGTGTGTGTCATGACATCTTGTTAAGAAAACTTAATTTTTATTGAATCCGTGGAATTCCTTCGAACTGATTTCAATCCTATCTTGAAAATGGACAGTTTGTTAGAGTGAACGGTTCTGATTCTGATTGCAGATTAATTACCAGTGGAGTTCCACAGGGCTCTGTTCTTGGGCCTATCCTTTTTCTAATATATATTAATGACATTACATACCTAAAAATCAATGGTAAAATTTCTCTCTTTGCTGACGACACAAGCATAACTTGGAGTGATTCTAATACTTTCTCCCTACACTCTAATATCTCCAGCGATCTCGTCACAATCAAAACTTGGTCTGACTCAAATTGGCTGTGTTTCAACGTTGATAAAACGGTAGCCTTATCTTATAAAACAACCTTACAACAACCTTTGCTACTTCACAACAGCAATATTAAATACGTTGACTCGGCTAAATTCCTAGGTTTGAGTATTTGTGCCAACCTTAAGTGGCCCGCAAATATTGATTCTTTAACAAAAAAGCTTTCTTCTGCCTGCTTCGCAATTCGATCGGTTTCGAAGGAACTAATCTGTCTACTGCCAGGCTCACTTACTTCTCTTTGTTTGAATCTCATCTTCGCTACGGCCTTCCCTCTTGGGGCTGCTGTAACACCGAGCAATTTCGTACCATTTTCAGACTTCAAAAGAGAGCAATTCGTTATTTATTTGGTCTTAATGGCAGAGCTCATTGCGAATACTACTTTAAAAAATATAAAATTCTTACGCTTCCTGCTTTGTTTATTTTAGAAACAACTTGTTTAATACGCAAATCTCGAACCATATTTCCCGAAAGGCCACAACATGAGTACTCAACAAGAAATTCGAGTCAGGACATCTACCTTCCTTTTCCCTCCTCTGAATTAACAAAAAATTCTATTCTTTATAATTCCAAGAAGTTATACAATACACTCCCGCTATATCTTAAATCCATCCCTACATTTGCTAAATTTCGTGAAAAAACGAAGGCTTACCTAGTAGAAAGACCTTATTATTCTATAAATGAGTTTTGCGTGAATTAGATTTTATTTTTTACTCCATTAATTTTCTTGGGCTTCATGTGCGGCGGTGAAATTTTTTTTTATATTATATATATTTTTTATAATAGGTATAGGATTATCTTTTTGACGAATTAGTGGTTTTTCGGATATACAGGAATTGCAGAAAATTAAATACCTAGCTATCAATTTTAGTCATGTTTTGTTTACTTTTCCTCGGTATTTTCAACTCTGCAGCATTTGCGTTTTGCCTGAGTCAAATTCACCGACATGACCTTCCTTATTTTTTCAAACAGCACGTTTCGTTATAATGTATGTTTAATATTTTGATAACACTGGGTTTCTTTACCCTATGTTTTGTGTACTTCCTGTGGATCTAGTTCAACTGCTTATGATGTTCTGTAATATAGTTTTTTTGTTAAATCGTGACCAATTTCAATTTGAAAATTGCTTGTTCTATTTTTATCATATATATTATTGTATATATTAAGTTTTGTTTTGTTTTGTATTTGCCCTACTATGGTTAGTTTATTTATTTTAGTTAGCTTTGTCCATAAAATTGATTTGAATTTTTCTGTGGCAATAAAGCATACTTGACTTGACTTTGACTTGAGTAAGCTGTATAAATTCAGCAATACACCCTATTGCTAAATATCTACTCAATATTCTTAATCCACTTGCTCATATACTTTGTCTTTCAAAAAGTTCGCATCATAATATGGGAAAGCTTTTTATTATTGATTTTTTTAGAAAATTTTATTCTTGATAAAAGTTGATGCTTGGAAAAAAACTAATTTTGACAATGACAAATTAAGGTTAAGCTATACAGGGTACTTAAAAAATACAAAAATGTATGAAAAGAAACACAAATTTTGGAATATCGGAAAACCTTCTACAGAAAAAATAAAGCTCATATTAAGATAAAATAAAAGTCAAACACCATTTTTTCCAAAAGTGCACTGTTGCAGAGAAAATTCATGACAGTTATTATAAAAATGTCGAAAAACCCCTATTTTTCTTTATTTTGGCCTGATTTTTTTCAGCAACGATGCACATTTGGAAAAAATGACATTTGATATTTATATTTATCTTAATAGGAGCTTCATTTTTTCTGTAGAAAGTTTTCCGATATTGCAAAATTTTTGTTTTATTAACTTTAATTTTTGTATTTTTTAAGTGCCCTGCACAACTTATCTTTAATTTAGCACTGTCGAAATTAGTTTTTCCAAGCCCCAACTTTTATCAAAAATAAAATTTTCTGTGAAATCAATAATAAAAAAGTTTCCGATATGATGTAAACTTTTTGAAAGACTCTGTACCTATATAAGAAATTCATAAGTCTTTAGAAAAATTCTCACAAATTAATTTAAATTCTAACGACACCCTGGTGAGTTTTGATGTTGCTATTCTTTTTACAAATGCGCCTGTTGATAAAACTTTAAATATTGTAAGAAAATAAATTAGAAAATGATACTAACCTTGGTGAACGTACAAAACTTAATATGGACACTATACTAGAATTTCTTACTATTTACATAAAAACTAGAAACAGATCTAAACTAACGAAAATCAAACCACTCAATGAAAATTAAATTACACAATGTTTTCTGTAATATCCGATGTGAATGTAATAAATTTTGTATAGGTGAAACATGTTGACCATTATCAAAACGTATAAGAGAATACTAAACATATATTAAAAATAGATAATTCTACAAAAAATTACATATTTATCAACATGCATTTGATAACAATCACAGAATACAATAGAACGATTCAAGTATTTTAGCAAAGGAACCATTATCAAAAAACGCAAAATTGAAGAAAGTGCTCTAATATAATAAAATATAGATGAATTCGTTGCCTCAGCAACTGTTTGCCTTTTTTAAAAGCTGAAGTTGATAACGGACCCTAAAATATTAACTGAACCATTAAATAAAATTCATTGAATTCTTCCCAAACACATATAATACCAAATTGTTAGCCCCCCAAAAACGCATCAAGCATTTACCTGATGACATCTACATCAGTAATTAGACGATATGACATTATTCTTGTCATCTTGTCAAAGTCAATTCAACGAGCTATTTACTGTTTTAATTACATTTATTAGCTATTTTCATGTTTAGATTTTTGCTTCTTGACAACGGGGGCAGATTGGTTTCTCGAAACTTCGAGTATTTTCCAGTTCTTTTAGGTTTTTCAGCTTCGTGAGGGTTACTAAACTAGCACTTGCTCTCTACACCTTGGGGTCAGAGCCCAGCGGCTTCATTTTTCAAAAAGCATATGCAACTGAAGTGGAATAACAGGCAACACTTTTTCTGATAATCATGAATCCTCCGCAACAATACAGAACATAATAATATCTACAATTAAATGTAAAACAAAAAGGCCTTTCATTCTAGGGAACAAATTACTGGATATGTCAAAAATAGCAACAAAAGTTTGTATTTTTGACAGTTTTACGCTGCCCGTTTTCTTTATCTGCTATCGGATCCTGACGGCTTAAGAAAAAATAAGATATCTTATATTTTTTTGACGAATGCACTGTTTGGTGACAAAAAATGCAATTTACTTGAATAGCACATGATTTAATAAATGATACATTACATTAGGTTGGCCCATAACAATATGAAAAGGCCACTATTACTCGTAATACCTAAAGCTGTCAGTACTTGCAAAAATCGAGGATTAATCGATTAAAAACTCTTCCGCCCAATATAATTTTTGCAATAAGTTTACGGTCTTGCTGGTAGCATCTCTTTAGCAGCGATGCTTATTTACCTGGAAAGATTTCCCAACCGGCACGTCCACAACTACCAATCTTTTTTCCAACGCCCTTCAGATACAGTGTCTACTAAAAAATAAGTGTCGAGAAATACCGATAACAAGTAAAGCGCCAGAAATAGAAGAAAAATGTATACATCGTTGAGGAAGACCCATAAACAAGAACTCAAAAAGTAGTTGTTCAGTTACACGTTACTCACAAGATGGTGTGGACTGTTTTAAAGGAATATCAACTATCAGCAAAATTATCACCACGTGTTTAATTTAGTTGATGGTTCGTACGAAAGTGGCACTACATTTTCAATTTCATGCACGTGTGATATTAACAAATGAAGACACGTTTGTTACAACTGCCATTACGAACTGCCACAATAATCACATTTGGGCTAATGAAAATTCTTATTCAATTGTAGAGCCGCACTTCCAACATTGTTCCCTTTAAATGTATGGATAGGTATTATTAGAGACTATTTAATCGGCTCCGCACTTTTCCCGACTATATTAACGAATACACATTTCAAAACTTTGTTCAGAATATAATACCGAATTAGCTCGAGGAAGTACCTATTGCACTTAGACACCAAATGTGGTTAACGGATGATGGTGGCTAGCAGATTTTTATTTACAAGCCCACGGGAACTTAATTGTAACTTTTCCAATTAAATGAATTAGTTATAGCGTGCCAGTAACGAAATCAACTTTGGCCGGCAAGGTCCCCTGACTACAATTGTATAGACTGTGAACTGATATGAAAAACCTTGTCTATGCTGTACCAATACCCCACGTTGATCAACCTCGAGAACGCATAGTACGTGGATGTGAAACATATAAAGAACAGATAAGGAAGTTTTGGTTAGTTACTTTCAATAGTTTTTATCATTTTTATTTAATCAGTTAAGATAGTTTCCATGTATTCATAAATACCTACTGTAATATGTCATTTAATAAATTATGTACTATCCAAGTAAATTCCAATTTTGTCGCAAAACAGTGCATCTGTCAAAAAAAGATAAAAATACTTTATTTGTACGGGTTGGAACGTGGAATCTAAAATTGGGCCTAAGCTAGCTACAAACGCAGTGACCTACATTTATTTATCAATAAATCACTAAAGTAACCCATACGCAGGCCTATGACTTGGGGCATAGCATATCCGTTCACCAAAATTCATGCTTCAAATTCAAACTATTGCGGAAAAATGCAATATAAACGGCTTTTTATAAACTTGAAAATGCAGCGTTTGCTATCTAAAATTACTCGAAAAACACGTAATTCAAGTTTTTACACGTATCTCGGCAGCACCCTGTATACGCAATTTAATATTGTATTCAATTTAGTCTTATTCCACATTTTTTATTTGGATCTGATTTATAATAGGTAGGTTAGGTACAGAAGTGAGTGGATCCATATTAGATCCTTCCACCATGACCTGGTAGTGGCTGGCACAAGTTGGGCCTCCTGACGAAGTTGATTAAATTGCTGCGAGAGGTTCTTTTCAGGTCGACTGTCAATGATTAAGATCTAATTTAGATAACATTTAATGTATTCGAGAAACTGAATGTCTAATATTATTTGTAAACTTATTATATAAGTATGCAGCTTCCGTAGATCTATTTTCTAATTAGTCTGAATGCTCAGATCCTCCTAGGATTAGAGGTAATGTAGGTATTACTCATGTCACAGTTAGTAATATAACGTAGATAAGCTGTTGATCATATGTCACCGATATAATAGTTGTGGTTACGTTTCTACCTCTAATTTGTCCTATTAATAAAACGTTTCATAAATTTAGCTGTATGAAGCTTAGTATAACTGAAATATATGCATACGGTTATAGGCCACATAATTTGTCAAGGTTTTGTGCCACTAAAATGTATTATTCATTTATCTATTTCATTTATTTAGTAAAGATATCATATTGAGGTTTGCAGTTTAGTATAACATTTATATTAAATATATTTCCACTCCCTCTTCTCAAATATCTGATACATAATAAGTAACAGAGAAAAGCCCGTAAAAACACTTGGCTCAGTTTGCATTTTTCCAAAATAGCACAATAACTAAAACAGTAGTAGATATGTTCTGTATTACTTTGGAGAATCATGTTTGTGAGACAAATGGTTGCCTATTTCTCAAAAACTATTCAAAACTGAGGTGGAGAAATAGGCAGCAATTTGTATCACTAACTAAAAAAGTGCTATTCTTGTTCTTGTTATAACTTGTTAGATAATAAGAGTTGATCCGGAATCTGGATAGTGTGGAACACCGCAGACATGTGGCCGAGATGTCCCTGTTTTACAGATACATTCACGGCAGATGTTCCCAGGATTTGAAATGTATGACAACATGTTTGACTATTAATTACAGTTAAATTTCATCTACCTTTCTGCTGTTAAGAATATTATTTACCATTTTGTTATTTGAATTAATAAATTGGTTCGCGAATCTATCACAAATGGCAAATGGAAAATGGTCGTGAGATTTGTTTATATATTACTTAAATTTAAAAAGAAAGCTACATGTTAGAAGAGTATCATCATATACTGATCATTGTACATTGTATATTAAATTAATACTTCTCTAATTGATTCTCCAGCAAATTACCTACATCTCATTGTAGTGGTCGGAAATAAGTGTACTTTTAAAAAATATTCAAATTTAGATTTAGTAATCTATGAAACTTTCTTGTTACATCATATCAAATATTTCATATTCAAATCTCTTGGTAGATTTATAAGCCCTTTTAAAAATTTGTCCTATTTCTAGAGCATTTGATGCATCTTTGATGTTTAGAACGACAAGAATAGTAAGAAGGTTATTAAAAACGACTGACTTTACGGGCCTGGCGAGCGAAGCGCACGTGGGTTGCAATATAACGAGTTTGTAAATAAGCTATCTAGCAGAGTCGCGTTGTTTTGTTTTTCTAGGTCATTTCTCAAAAAACACCGATTATATGAGTTAAACTTCCTAAATGTTTTTACGTTCAAATTTGTTTCCAACTTTCAAGTTAAAATCTTTTACAAAAAGGTTTCATAAAAGAAAAATTAATTTTAACATTGAAATAATTGTTTCTGTTTTCCTGGTATAGGGCCTCAAATCGTGAAAAAGTGCATGCTACATTTGCCACATTCATGACGTTATACGCGTGATAGATCGTTTTAGTGTGTTTATTTAAACTTAAATTTGATTTTAACGACTCGGAATCGGTTCAAATGACTAAAATAAATTGGAACTAACTGAAACTGATCAAAAGCACCAAAACGGTCTAAAACGTATCGGAACAGGTTACAAAATTTAAAGTAGGTTAAAGCTAACCAAAACTAACCAAATTTTGGTGACCAACGAAAACAAACCACAAACATTAAATTTGATTATAACGTATCGGAACCGCTTCAAGTGACCAATTGGAACTATCTGAAAGTAACCGAAAGTTGATTGAATGAGTAACAAAAACTAACCAATGGTAACTAAAAGCGCCAAAACGTGTTTAAACATATCAGAACAGATTACAAATGTTAAGGTAAGTTAAAACTAATCCAAATTAACCGAATTTTGGCGACAAACCAAAAACATTAAAATTGCTTATAACATACCGGAACCGGTTCAAATGACTAGAATATATTAAAAATAACTGAAATTTGCCGAAAGTTGATTGAATGACTAACTAACCAAAAGTTACTACAAGCACCAAAACGGGCTAAAACGTATCGAAATAGATTAAAAATATTGAAGTAAGTTAAAACTAACCCAATTTAACCGAATTTTGGAGACCAGCCAAAACTAACCAAAAACACTAAATATGCCGATAACGTATCGGAACCGATTCAAATGACTAAAATAAATTGGAGCTAACTGAACTTTACCAAAAGTTGCTTGAACGAGTAACCAAAACTAACCAATAGTAACTAAAAGCATCAAAACGGACTAAAACGTATCGAAATAGATTAAAAATATTAAGTAAGTTAAACCCAAATTAACCGAATTTTGGTGACTAACCAAGAATATACAAAAACAATAAAATTATTTATGACGTATCGGAACTGGTTAAAATAATAAAAATAAATTAAATCTAACTGAAATTAACTGACAGTTGATTGAACGGCTAACCAAAACTAGCCAAAGGCACCAGAAAGGGCTAGAACATATCGGAACATAATAAAAATATTAAGGTAAGTTGAAACTAACCATAATTAACTGGATTTTGGCAACTAACTAAAAAACCAAAACATTAAAATTGGTTCTAACGTATCGGATCCGGTTCAAATGACTGAAATAAATTAAAAGTAACTGAAAGCTGATTGAATGACTAACCAAAACTAATCAAAAGTAACCATAAACACCAAAAAAGGCTGAAACGTATTGGTGTTAAAATAAGTAACAAACCCAAATTAACCGAATTTTGGCGACTAACTAAAATTAACCAAAAATGTTTAAATTGGTTTTAACGTATCGGAACCGGTTCAATTAACTAA
>JAEQML010071895.1:0-15865 GCA_016904865.1 Pissodes strobi
TATATATATATATTAAATAAATTTAAAAATAATTATAATTATATTATTGAGGGCGTAACAAAATAATAAAACGAATCATCTGATTCTATTATATTTTTGGAAATCGTCACTATCAACTTTTTATTTTTATTTGAAATTTTGATCCGCCTAAAAACTTACCAGTTATCGTTTGATGATGAACTATTTTCCTTAGTCTGGTGCAGAGCCACGCTAAACCCAAAATATGAATTTTTTTGCCCCTCGGGGGCCTTTTTAACAGACGGGTCCCTATGTTCTATGTTGAAACCTAATACTGTCGTCCTCAGATTAACAGCATTTAAATAAATCACTAATAACCAACTTATTCCTATGTTCATCTTGATACAGTTTATTTATTATCACAATTTAAAAAAGGCACTGAAATTTTGAAAATATTAGGTGGACATTTATTAGGATTCGGCAAATTCAAAATATTCCAATTTCGCGCGATCTTATTTACGCGCTCCAACCGCCTGCGTATTAGTTGACAACCAACACCGACACTCCTCAATAGGTTGAATAACGAACTAAGGCAACTAAGCAAAAAATTGAAGATCGGTGGCAAAGCGTTTGGTGAGAAGGCGGCGCAATGTTGCCAAATGGTTCCGATAGTATTCAAATTGTCAGGAAAAACAGGAGAGGCTGTGTGCACGTTGATGTTATTATAATGATGCAAGGGGAAAAAGGAACGTTTTGTATTACCTAAACCCGAAATGGATTAACAATTTTTTATTTACTTGCAGAAAAAATGGATCAAAAATTATATTAAAATTATATACCTACTAACACAAGTAATAGAAAAATCTGAAATTCAAGCAAATATGTTAAATAACTATAAAATTATTAAATTCGTAGCTAACAGATTCAATAATAATAACGCATCTAAAAACATGATGAATAATTTCGTTGAAAATAATAACAAATGTAGAGCATATCGTAATAAATTTAATAAAATTATAGAATTAAAAAAAAGCATGTGTAGGTACTATGTGCGCATATCTGAAGTGAAACTTCTTAAACTTAAACGACCTAGCCTTATACAATACATATCGTAATGGATTTGGTTAAAAAGTAGTTATTTGAATATACCACTCAATTAACAAAAAGAGAAGGCCTAAATGAAAAAAAAAATATATTCTTCATAAAAGTTTCGCTTGACAAGGTAATAGAGCAAATCCCTTATTTTTGCTTGTAAACTAACAAATATATCACAATAAAATCTTATACATATCGTAACGGATTTGCTTAAAAAGTAGTTTTTTTTAAATATACCAATCAATAAACAAAGAGGGAAGGCCTAAATGAAAAAAAAATATTCTTCATAAAACTTTCGCTTATGTCTTGACAAGGTAATAGAGCAGATCCATCCCATATTTTTTGCCTGTAAACTAACAAAGATTCAAACTTTCAAACTTTATTTTTAAGAGTTTATATACAATTACATTTTCAATTACAGCAAAGCTTAAACAATTTTAACCTCTAAATATAATATACTATATCCTTGTATAAACCAAACCATAATTTCCTAAGAGTGCAATAGGCCTAAGATATGTAAAACAAATAATCTTGTGTGCCACTACACTCCCCAGATCCATCAGATGGGCATTTCTGAGATGCAGGCGCATGGCATGGCGGGCAGGAGCAGCAGGGGGCTACGGATTTTTTTCTCTTTTTTTTATACCTACGCAATAAAAACTATTTAAAAAGGTAATTTTTTATATTTATTTTTTTTTATTTATGAATAAGTTTAAAATATGTTATCAAAATAATTTTGGTTAGTGAGTAGGAATTTTTTTAAGTTTAATTTAAATTTAATTTTGCTTGTTAGTGCTGAGCCTTTAATGTTTATGGTAAGTTTATTAAAAAGTACAGGTCCATAGTATGTAATAAATCTTTGACATATTGAACTTTGCATATATCGCGCAGACAGGTTTCCCTGGTTAGCATATCTAGTAGTATAAAATAAATTAATATAATATAGTTTATTGCACAGCGTACATATAGATTTCTGACCTTTAATACAATACAACTTCTATAACGGTCCTCTGAGGGATATCTAAAGGTTTTTTATACATAATTTTTAACATATAATTTTGGCATATTATTATTTTTTTAAATGTGTTACTGTACGCGCTTCCCCATACAACAATACAATATCTCAAATTAGATTCAACCAAGGAAATGTAGAGAATAGTTTAAGCATCTTTTTTATTAAGGATATCTCTAAGTTGATAAAATTTATAAAATATTTTTCTAATTTTTTTATTGAGGAACGCGTAGTCATCCCACCTGAGATACTGATCCAAGAAAACTCCCAAATATTTTATTTTCTTTACCTTTACCACTACGGAACAGTTGCACTTAGTATTATTTAAATTCTGACAATTATTATTATGGATTTTTAAATTGGTTTTTATTGGCAGTTGAAGAAGCACTAAAAGTCATAAATACGGTTTTGTTAGGACAAGAGGAATCAAGCCAACCATGCATGCACCATACTGAGACACACTTCCGCTCGCTGATATACTTCATCCCAGGAATCTCCAGAAAACAGGAGTGCGGTGTCATCGGCGTATGACACAATTCCTGAAGAATATTTCTGATATTATTTATGTACATCAGGAAGAGAATGGGTCCCAGCACAGTGCTCTGGGGTACTCCTGTATTGATATATTGTGTTTCACTAAAAGTGTTATTTATTTTAACGCATTGACTTCGATTTGAAAGATAACTTTTTAGCACATTCAATGGTCCTTCCCTGATCCCTATTTCTTCAAGTCTATCAAAGAGTGTATTATGAGATACTGTATCAAAAGCCTTAGTTAAATCTATAAATACAGCCAAGTTTTTCTTTTTGTTTTGCAGATTTGTTTTAATATTATTTACAAGTTCAAAAACAGCATCCTTGGTATTTTTATTTTCTATAAAACCAAACTGTTTGTTGTAAAGTAAGTTTTTAGATACCAAAATTTTCACAATTTTTTCCTTCAAACACTTTTCAAAGATTTTGGCAAAACTGTTTATTACAGATATGACCGATATTGTAATTATTGTTTATTTCCGTCTTGTTGCCAGATTTAAATACAGGAGTTACAGTGTTACAATTGATGTTTTCCATTCAGACGAAACAACAAAAGTGCTGAAGGACAAATTAATTAAATATAATAAAGGCTTTAAAATATTTATGTGAATGTTTTTAATCAAGACTGAAGTAATTTTGTCTTTTCCCGGGGCAGAATGGTTTTTTAAGGAATTTATGTGTTTAATCAATTCAGCTTTTGTCACGGGGCTTAGAAAGAAAGAGTTTGCATTTTTGATATTATTTATATGTCTGAAGTATATATTTGTGCCAATATTGTTCTGAATGGATCTTCCTATGTTAAAAAAAAGTTATTAAACGCATCACTTACTTCATTTTCCTTAGTAATAAAGGAATTGTTTATTTCCAATTTATAATCAATCGCTTTTCCTTTTTTTAGTGTATTAGTGCCTCATTAATAATGTTCCAGATTTGTTTATAATCATTTTTTGACTCATTAATTTTTGACTTAAAATAGTTATTTTTTGCTGTTTTGATCATATTATTTGTAAAATTTCTAAAGCGTTAGAATTAATGATTTCTTCGTCATTATACTGAGAATTATACATATACGTATAAGATTTTTTTTCATTGAATCTCTCTGGTTTATTAAATGTATGATCTCTTGAGTAATCCAAGGCTTTCTTTTACGAATTTTGCTTGTAAGTTTTATAATTGTTGTGTTTTTATAAATATGTTTATTTAATTTATTTTTAAATTTTATGTAGGTTTCATTAACATTGTGATTAATACTTATGATTTCATCCCATGTTTCCCTCTAGGTCCCTATTAAATTTATATTTTTTTTTGTACTTATATGTATTTGGGAATTTGTTCTAAATTTATTAAAATTATTTATAGACAATAAGGTAAAATAATGATCGGTCACTGCGCTCCGCGATACTAAAGACTTTATTTCGTCCTTTCTAGCGTTTATATTTTCAACTTTTAAAAATATGTGATCAATACAGGTAGAAGAGTTCAATGTCACCCTAGTAGGTTCATTTATACACTGAAAAAATCCACCCTGTGCCATAACGTTTAAGTATTGTGTAACATTCAGATCAGTTTGATCTGAACAATTATTTCATTTTTGTATAAAGTCAATCGTAAAAATATAGTTTGCATATCTTGTAAAAAGATGTTTATGTTTGTTGCAGGTGATCTATATATGCCTGTTATGCCAAAATAAGTATCATTTATATTAAATGTACATCTGATAATATTAAATTCTGTGATTCTGAATATGTTATATCTAGAACTTAAGTATTTTTTAATGTAAATAACTACCACATAATTTTTGTTAAATTTTGATTCATTATAAAATAGATCAGTCAGGTATTTTTTTTTATGGCAGTGGCACACACACTAAAGGGAGATCCTATATGGCGCTCGACGAGCGGTGTGTGTGCGAAGATGTTGATTGACACGGTTCTTGAATAGTTGTAGGTTGTAATTAGTGGGAAACAGATGTCCTGGAAGTGAGTTCCACAGTGATGCAGTGCGCCAGACAAAGGAGTTCTTGTAAAGCGATGTTCTAGGTGTTTCTAGTTGTACGACGAACTGGTGCGCTCCTGCCGTCTGTCGTGACTGTCTGACAGGAGTTGCCAGGGGCGAGATGATGCGGGCCAATTCCTGGGAGCATCTGCCGTGAAAGTATCTGTAAAACAGAGACATCTCGGCCACATGTCTGCGGTGTTCCAGATTCCGGGTCGCCGACGAGACGCACAGCTCTCTTCTGAATGGAATCCAGCAGCTTTAGGGTGTGCTTTGGTGCGGCACCCCAAATATGTGAGCAATATTCTAAGCACGGTCTTATTTGCGCTTTGTACAGCAAGAGCAACTGCTGCGGTGTATAGAGTTTTTTGTTGCGAAATAGCGCACCAAGCTTCTGGGAGGCTGATTTTGCGATGTTAGCAACATGGTCATGCCATGACATATTGCTGTTGACCGAGACACCCAGCAGTCCGATTGACGAGGATGAAGGAATGGTCGATCCTGCCATAATGATGTCAGGGCCCGCTGTATTGGCCCTCTTGGTAAACGTTGCTGCTTGGGTCTTTGCTGCATAGAACTGGACCAAATTTCGGTCGCCCCAAGTTTGAACTTTCTCCAGGTCTTGATTAATAGCTGTAATCTGCTCCTGTCTGCGGTGGTGAGTCTCAGTCGCTGGTAAGGGTTTTTCTGATGTAAAGTGAGAGACAAGGGTACTGTCATCTGCAAAACTGTAAACAGGATTATTCGTTTCGATCAGCAGGTCATTAATATAGATGAGGAACAGAGTTGGTGAAAGTATTGCGCCCTGAGGCACGCCCGCGTTGATGGTGAGTGTGTCCGAGATGTGTCCATCGACTGCAACGTGTAGGGATCGGTTCTTAAGGAAAATGGCCTGCCAGCTGCAGAGAGAGGCTGGCAGTTTGTTGAGCAGTCCGTCATGCCAAACTCTGTCGAATGTCTTTGAAATATCCAACGCAAACGCTCGAGACTCTCCGTAGTTTTCAATTGCCCTACTCCATATATGAGTGACATAGGCCAATATATCTCCTGTCGATCTCTCTTTGAGCAAGCCGTATTGATTATCGCTGATTATTCTGTTGTTCTCGAGGTACTTGAGTAGTTGCTGGTTGACTACATATTCCATGACTTTGGAGATTATTGGAAGCAAGGCAATGGGGCGATAGCTTGAGGGCGTGGTTTTCTTGCCTTTTTTGGAACAGGTTGCACTCGAGCGACTTTCCAAGAGGATGGGTAAATCCCTTTTCCGTAAGAAAGAGAAAAAAGCCTGGAAAAAACGGGTGTTAGTTCGTTGGCGCAGTTCTTTAGCACGATGGCAGGTATTCCGTCAGGTCCTGATGCCTTTTGCGTATCTAGTTCTTTAAGGATTTTGCGAATATCATGGTGATGAAACTTGACTTCTGCCATGCTAGTGTTGATGTTCGATATGGTGGGGAGAGTCTTGTCTTGGGGCACGTCTAAGGTAGAGTGCGATGAAAACATTTTAGCGAGCATGTTTGCTTTTTCCTTGGCTGTAGTCGCCGTGATGCCACGTTCGTCCGTTAAAGGTGGGAGAGACGTTTTTGTAAAGTTGTTACTTACTGTCTTTGCTACCGACCAGAAATTCCTGGAACCACTGGGACATTGCAAAAGTTTATTCCTGATCATTTGATTGTGTTTGTCCTTAGTTTCGTCGATCACACGTTTGCATTTGTTTCTCGCTTCGACAAAATAATTGCGATTTTCAGCGGTCTGATTTTGCTGCCAGTACTTGTAGGCTTGCTGTTTCCTACCTACAGCTCTTTCGCATCTTTTGCCGAACCAGGGCTTTCCTTTTGATGGTAACTTGATGGAATTTGGGATGTATGCTTCCATTCCTGAGGAGATTAGTTGCGTGATCTCTTCGCAGCAGACTGGCGGGTCGTCAGTGCCAAAGCAGACGTCGAGCCAAGGAAAATCTAGGTAGAACTCCCTTAGATCGTCCCAGTTTGCAGAATTGTAATGCCAGGTTTTGCGAGGCAATGGTGGGTCCTTCTGTATGAGTGGCAATTCACACACCGTTGTAATAAGTTTGTGGTCGGAAGTACCTAATGGCGGACCAACTGTAATTTTGTACTGGTCAGGATTGGTGATTAGAAAAAGATCCAGGAGGGCGGCGATTTCGCCCCTCTCTGAGATTCAAGTTGGTTCGTCTACAAGTTGAGTAAGCCCGCAGCTGATGGCAAATGCTTCAGCTTCTCTACCTTCGTTGTCGGTCTTGTTGTGATGTTTGAGCCAGTTTGTGTTGTGGGCATTGAAGTCACCCAGAACGATTATGTCTGAACTGGGGTGACCGACTTGTATTGAGTCAAAAGTGGTAGCTAGTGTTGAGAAAAAGCTTTGGTATGCTCTATCGCTCGGAGGGCGATAGAGACAACATATAAACTTGGTTAATCCCTTGGCGGTGAACTTGAGCCACATGACGTCAAGGTTGTTCGGTTCGAGTGTTTCCTCGCGGTGACATGAAAGGTCGCTTCGTACAAAAAGGCATATTCCGAACTTATGTCTAAATCGGGTATGTAAGTCGTAACCAGGATAGGGGTAGTTCACTGTTGTTGTTGTAGAACATACTTGCGTTTCTGTAAGGGCTAGAATGTGTGGTCTATTTACTTGTAGATGTTGGTGTACCGAATTTATGTTTGTATTTAGGCCTCTTATGTTGCAGAAATCTATTCTAAATTGGTTCGGTATCTTTGCTATCTGTGAAATGCGGAATGAACGGCTCCCAGGGCCATCCAGCGCCCGGAGATCCGAATGGCCGGGGAGTTTACTTCCAGAATATTTTGATCCTGGAAGCACCATCATGTCCATATATTCCTACTGTGGAAGCCGGGAACACCAGCGCGGAAGCGGAACGTGATTTGGGAAAATCACTTAGCGCCTCCCAGTTCTGGTGGGGTGGTCTTTCACCGGACGATGCGAGTAGGCCTATGCATCTACCACCTGGGGCCGCTTCCACTGGAAGCATCGGCCTCAGACTCATTGCTCTGGTGGTCCCTAGTCTGACAGGGGTAAAAATGGGGTTTGTTGGATCACTCCCCAGTGATCAGATCCAGACTTTGTACTCTAGTGTTCTCCAGCCTGGAGGAGGACAATGGGATTTGATGGGCCACATCCCTTGGCAACTTGGAATGGCGGGGGCGTCACTCCCCGTAATCAAACTGCTCTCACCAGTTTGACGTTCCTGCCTGCTAATACAATGCAGCCCCTCTTGTTACAAACTGTCATTGATCAGCTCCAGACTTTGTACTTCGGTGTTCTCCAGCCTGGGGGAGGACGAAATACAATCTTTCGATATTTTGAAGGTAAAAAGTTTCAGATAGCACTAACAGTGACTAACACATCAATTCTCTCCAACTCTATTTTGTTTAAATATATTAATAATTCATCAAATTTTTTTTGTATACTACGAATGTTCAAATTAATGTACAAGATTTAATTTATTTAAACCGTCAAATATCTCACAGACCACCTCCAAATCGTCCACCACCCTCGCATCCAGCCCGCCATGCCATACTCCTCCAACTCATTACTATAATCTAAAAAAGCAGACGTTTTAATATATTTTCTAACCCAAATAATTATGCAAACATTAAAAGTAAGCCAAATTCCAAAATATAACATTGGAAAAATAATAATAAGAATACAATAATTATATAAGTAGATTCCACATGTCCTATGTATCGCTTTAATCATTATATCCTGTTTTAAATAATAACATTTTTGTGTTTTTTTTTTTGTTGTTTAAAGATGAAGAAATTAATATATACTTTTTAATATTAATGATATGACAAAGAAGTATTCATAACAAAAGAAGATTTTATATAACCTACAGTTTTCCCTTTTCTCTGTTAACATTAAAATAAGTTTTCTAGTGAAGTTAAATTAGGTTTATTTTTTATTTTTTCAGATATCACAATAAAACATCGTAACGCTTTTTCGGGACATCTCGTCGTGTCGCCGGCTCGTTAAGAATCGGAACATCTCATCGTGATAGACGTTTCATGACCTTCAAATTTTACTCCCGGCGCGCGTTAAGAAGTTTCACTTCAAAAACTTAAACGCCCTAGCCTTATACATATCAACGGATTTGGTTAAAAAGTAGTTATTTAAATATACCACTTCATTAACAAAAAGGGAAGGCCTAAAAGAAAAAAAATATTCTTCATAAAAGTTTCGCTTTTGGCTTGACAAGGTAATAGAGCAAATCCCATATTTTTTGCTTGTAAACTAACAAAGATATCACAATAAAATATCGTGACCGTTTTTCGGGACATCTCGTCGCGTCGCGACAATCAAATTTTACTCCCGGCGCGCGTAAAAAAGTTTCACTTCAAAAATATATATGTAAGCGCGGTAATACGAAGAAAATATAGGTACCTATAACCACTTCCTTTACACCGGGTAAATCAGTTTAATACTTAGGTCAAATAGTGGACTTCTTCACGAGTCACTACTGTTTATATCGTCCGTTTTGAGGAATAAAATTAATATAGATTTTGAAGTGAAACTTCTTAACGCGCGCCGGGAGTAAAATTTGAAGGTCGCAACACGACGACACAGTTTATACCATAATTCGGTGCCGGTATAAACTGTGACGACGAGATGCCACCGGCGCCGGCGTTCGGTGACGAAAAACGGTCACGATATTTTATTCTGTTATCTTTGTTAGTTTACAAGCAAAAAATATGGGATTTGCTCTATTACCTTGTCAAGAGATAAGCGAAACTTTTATGAAGAATATATTTTTTTCATTTAGGCCTTCCCTTTTTGTTAATTGAGTGGTATTTTTAAGAAACTACTTTTTAACCAAATCCGTTACGATATGTATAAGGCTAGGGCGTTTAAGTTAAAGAAGTTTCACTTCAGATATGCCCACATAGTGCACATGCTTTTTTTTTTCATTCTTAGACCTAGACATATACAAGGTGGTCCACGCCATTATAATCGGGAAACCAGGGCAGCGTATATTGCAGTTGAAAATAAGTCAAAAAGTTCATATAAACTTGTGTCCGGGCGTTTCGGGTATACAAGGCGTTGAAATGGTTTTTGAATAAAATTTTTAGATTTCGCTTTCAAGATTTTGTTCAAGATGCCTAAGAGTAAAACCGATATCTGTGATATCTGAAATAAGACTGTTTTTGATGACCATCAGGCATTATTATGTGACAAGTATAATATATTTTTGAAGTGAAACTTCTTAACGCGCGCCGGGAGTAAAATTTGAAAGTCGCGACACGACGAAAGGCCCTGGCCTGCCGCGCTGGCAGCGCAACGAAAAAGCGTTACGATATTTTATTGTGATATCTTTGTCAGTTTACAAACAAAAAATATGGGATTTGCTCTATTACCATGTCAAGACATAAGCAAAACTTTTATGAAGAATATTTTTTTTCTCATTTAGGCCTTCCCTTTTTGGTAATTGAATGGCATATTTAAAAAAACTACTTTTTAACCAAATCCGTTACGATATGTATAAGGCTAGGGCGTTTAAGTTTAAGAAGTGTCACTTCAGATATGCGCACATAGTGCACACGTGTTTTTTTTTATTATTTTATTGCTTTTTACGATACACACACTAAAGGGAGATCCTATATATGTCACTCGACGCGCGGTGTGTGCGAAGATGTTGATTGACACGGTTCTTGAATAGCTGTAAGTTGTAATTTGGTGGAAACAGTTGTCCTGGGAGTGAGTTTCACAGCGATGCCTTGTAAAGCGACGTTCTATGTGTTTCCAGTTGTACAACGAACGGATGCGCTCTTGCCGTCTGTCGTGACTGCCTGACAGGCGTTGCTGTGGGCGGGATGAGGGCCAAATCCTGGGAACATCTGCCGTGAAAATATGTTTAAAACAGGGATATATCGGCCACATGTCTGCGGTGTTCCAGACTATCCAAATCCCGGGTCAACTCGGGGTCGCCGACGAGACGCACAGCTCTCTTCTGAATTGAATCCAGCAGCTTTAGGGTGTGCTTTGGTACGGCACCCCAGATTTGTAAGAAATATTCTAAGCACGTCTTATTTGCGCTTTGTAGAGCAAGAGAAGCTGCTGCGGTGTATGCAGTTTTTTGTTGCGAAATAGCACACCAATCTTCTGCCAGGCTGATTTTGTGATGTTAGCAACGTGGTCATGCCAGGGCATATTGCTGTTGACCGAGACACCCAGTAGTCCGATTGACGAGGATGAAGGAATGGTCGATGGAAACATAGATAATGCATGTCCATGTCGCAAAAAAAAACGATATTAAGTTAAGTAAATCCTCAGATGGCTGGTTGTGTAGTACATGCAATAATACTAAGGATGCTCCCAATAATTATTCTCAAGTAGCATCACAAATAAAAGAGAATTATGCTCTGGCCCATGTCATGACAAAACTCGAGGAAATGGATGAGAAGTGTAAATCCTTATTTTTAAAATATAATGACCAAGTAAGGATACCTAGATGAAAAGTTGCAAGAAGAGTTAAACAAAATAAAACAACAGTTAAATATAAATGAACACATATTTAAAAAAAAATAGCGAGTGCTGGGTGTACCCTACAAAGAAAACGAAAATATACCAGCAATAAAAAAAAATTGGCACCTGCCCTGATGTTCCAATAGACAGCAAATTTGCGGCATTTCGTTTAGGAAAGGATAAAGACAAAAACAATGCTATCAAAGTTATCTTTGAAGGCGAATCAACAAAATTAAGACTATTGAAATCTAAGAAGAAATTTGAGATGAAAAGCACAGCTTTCCGATACACGAAAGGTAATATAGTAGTTTTTCTAATCAGTGCGCAAAGTTATGTTTTTCCGCACGCGAAAGCAGTTAGACGAACGACGCGAAAACTACTTTGCGCACGTGTTAGGAACAATATTTTTTCTACGAGTGAAATAACTATACTTTTTTTGTAAAATATTTATTGCCATCAAAAACAACAACTTATAACTACCTATTTATTATTATTAACAACATGTCTTCCTTTTGCAACGCGACAATACTGACAAACCAGGAAATGACATCTAGTACGACATTTTTACGTTCATGATCTGCAATAAATTTAAAAAATGCGACCAACTGCACATTTAATATTAATGTTGTTAATAATAGTAAGTTGATGTTTTTGATGCCAATAAAAATTAAGAATAGTTATTTGTGTATTTAGAGCGCAAAGTAACGGATAGCCGCTTGAGAAAGAATGTTACTGCGCGACGCGTAGCGGAGCGCAGTAATCTTTCGAAAACGGCAATCTTACTTTGCGCTCGAAAAACACACAGAACTTTTTCTACAGCCGCATTTTTTAAAATTAAATGCACATTTTTCTCTATACTTATTCTGAAATTTGCAAATGACTGTCAGTTTTGACATATTATGTTCGAGCTTCGGGCATATTAGAACAGGAGTGCCAGCAACAAACTAACAAACGCACGACTGTCATTTATTTATCTTCGGTTTCCATGACCATTCATAGCACGCTAGACGGAAAAAGTGAGAATTTTCTTTTCCATGTTCGCGCTAGAGCCCAAAATAAGGATCCACGGCATTCGTCGATTTTGCGATTTCATTTCAATTTAGTAATTAGTTATTTTGCGCGCGGCTGTAGAAAAATATAGTTTTTTCACTCGTAGAAAAACAATGTTCCTAACACGTGCGCAAAGTAGTTTTCCCCCACTTAAAGCTTATCCGAACTTTTATCAAGTGTGATTTTATAAGTGTAATTTTTTTCAAAATTTCCTGCACAATGTGCGGGAAAATGCTACTTTGCATATGCAAAAGTGTGCACAAAGTAGCTTCTTTGCGGTCACTCGTAGAAATGGCCGGGTAGAATGGCCGCAAGAAATTTTAAAAATGATAAGAACTATAAATTCCTTTAGATTTGGGGACGGCAATGATTTCTTAAGAAAGGATGAGCACTCAAAAGTCCTTCTGACAAAAGAAAAAGGTCAGTTGGAAAATTGGATAGGCCTCGTGAACAACTAAAAATTTTATACATGAATTTGCAGAGCATTAGAAATGAACTGGATCTTGGGCAGTGTTTTGTTGTGAAAGAAGATTGTGATATATTCTTGGCTACTGAAACACGGTTGGAAGAAGATGAAGCATTTCCTTTTCAATGAAATAACTACTCTGCTGTCCATTCCAGAGCTGCGCTCCTGTATAGTTGGTGGTGTGTCTATATATGTGCAAAAACCAATAAAATTTCGTGAAATTGAAAAATCAAGCAAAAGTCAATTAAACGGATATGTATTACCTTAGGTGCACAAAACCTAAAAATAGGTGTTGTTTATAGACCTCCCTCCCTTAATATTCACTATTTTCTTCAATATTTAGAATCTATAATTCTTATACATCCTAAAACACACTTATTGGTGGGAGATATGAATGTTAATCTGTTAGATGATTCTCAAGTGACCATCGATTGCCAAAACTTGTAAAGGTAAACAACTTTAAAATAAATAATAATATAGTGAGTGAGGAGCACGCTGCCAGAGTGTCGTAAGTATCTGAGAGATCATGTTCTTAGTGACTATAGTAGTAGATTATAATTTGAAATGAAGGTTAAGGATAACGCAATTTCGGATGACAAAATGATATTGCTAGACATCATGGGCGTATTGTTTTAAAATCATCTAAAATCCAAAATTATTTATTATATTTTTTATAACATTACAACATATTGATAAATAACATAACATTGCAAAATTTTGACATGTTCAGTAATACATTAAAAAGTTAGAAAAATAACACATAATGAAAAAGATGTAACCTATGGTTAAAAATAGGGGTTCGCGAGACTATGGTCTCGGTCTCGGTCTTGTCTCGGTCTCGAAAACGAGACCGAGACCGAGACCTGGGAATTAGAATCGAGACCGAGACTTACCGATCGAGACCAAGACCGAGACCAAGGTAACGAGACTCTCGGTATTTTATATATTTAGACGGTTATATAGAAGGCGACAAGGGGACTAGGACGGTGTAGAAGAACGTGCGCAATAATTGGATTTTAAACCTAATAATGACTAATGTTCCCGTGGGACCATTTCTGTCTGTGCCTTCAAAGATTCAACTCAGAGTTATCACTTTAGGTGCTCGACACCTTGAAGGGTCAAGAAATATAGTGCCACTGATCCAACATTCATTTCAGCTTGTTAGGGCCTATATACGGCAAGTAAAAGGTGAAATGGAACAGTGGATGATAACTGAAGTCAGATGCCCTTAGTTGGGCAGTCCGAAGCATCTCAAACCAAGTTTCTGGATGAATGCCGTCCAGTGAAGCCCACACGTAAAGCAGCAGCATCTATTGATAGAGGTTTCATTTGTTTCGATATTTCGATAAAAAATTGTATTTTTCGGAGTGAATAGTATTTCATCATTTTCTCGATTGGTAGGTAACAAATATTTTTATTTGTTGAATTTTCAAAACTTAATTTTCTGAAAAAATCAAATTTTTATTTATGTTATTGGCAATTTATGCCAACGGGGTCCAATCAACCAAAAAATTGAAAAATCGTGCAAATCCGGGTATAACGCTTGTTTATTTTAAATTGGGTTGTTTCTTGTTAAGATTCTAGAAGAAATGTTATACTGTTATGTACATAATATGTGATTATGTAGATAACTTATTTTGAGCCATTTCCAAGCAATAAAGAGCTATGAGTTTTCACATTTTTCGTAATATCTACAAGGTAATAAAACATCGCGTATCCATTAAAACAACTGGACATCTGCTTCTGGTACAACCGTGTCAGATTAGTATAATAAAAGTAGAATGGCCACATTTGACCATATCCACTTATACAGTATATACCGTATACCTATACAGATTGACCCAAAATTAGTAGACCCAGTTAGACCCAGTATTAGCCCTGTAGTTATTGGTCAAAAATACCTTAAATTTTTTCTATAAACATATATCGGGAAACGCCCCCTACGGGAGCTAGGGCGTCTTAAAGCTGGGCCCCTAAAGATGTTTTTTTCTAATTATTTCCAAAATTGTGTAAAATAGAGTTTTAAAAATTTGGAATTCCCCTAAATAAGCTAAGTTTAATATTTAGAATTTGGAAATGGAATAAGAAATAGAAAATTTTAGTCAGGTCAGGTGCTTAACATTTTGGGAGTGAATCTAAAAAATTAACGTCAACTTTTTTGTGGGCTATTTTTTATTTTCTTTTCAAATTTTGAATACGTAAAAAAGTGCCTCTTATTTCGTATCATTAGGACGCAGGGTTTTGAAAAAAACGGATTTTAAATGTATTCCGACTGCCAAAAACGGGTGTAAATTGAATGCTATAGTTTATCAAATTTTGAAAATCTGTCATAACTTTTTTCTGGAACAAGTGTTTCTACTATTTTATAATAATATAAGGTTTTGTAACGTCAAAAGGAATTTTTTGGCAGTCAGTATACTTTAAAATCCGTTTTTATCAAAAACGCTGCGTCCTAGCGAAACAAGCTAAAAGGCACTCTTTTGCGAAACATAAATTGAAAATTTGAAGAAAAAATATATAAAAAGTTAGCCCAAAAAAAAGTTTGAATTCACCCCCTAAAATGTTCACACCTGACTAAATTTTTTTATTTTTAATTCCATTTTTAAATGCAGAATATTAAAGTTAGTAGAATCCCAAAATTTTAAAACTCTATTTTACACCGTTTCGGAAATAATTAAAGAAAACCATATTCAGAGGTCCATTTTTAAGAGGCTCTGGCTCCCTTCCCGATATATATTTATAAGAAAAATTTTAGTTATTTTTGACCGATAAATACATGGTTGATGTTTCATACACTAATTTCGTGACACCCTGTATATCGTTAAATTTTAACAGTTTTCAAAATAAATTTTTCCATATAATACAGAATGTTTGAAAATGACATCACTTTGTATGGCTACGCTACAACTGATAAGAAATGTAAAAAATAAGAAGAAAAAGCGTTGACTTTGACAACAAAATTGACATAAATCGGTACCTAGTTTTTATGTGTACAGGGTGTCCGGTTATAAATGTAACCCCCCTTTAACTTTTTTATTTACCCTCGTATAAAAAAATGTTAAGTACAAAAGTTGTAAGGATCTTCATATAGTTTTCTGCGGTGTTACTAGAAAAACAATTGAACATCGAAATTCTACTGTGCAAATTAAATTAATGTTTTTTTAAATGGGACACCCTGTATATTCTTCGGGATATCGGTAGAGCTCTTTAAGACGAGTTCAGTAATATAAGGTTTGTTGGGTCTAGCTATAATAGTTACC
>MU195389.1:0-14797 GCA_016904865.1 Pissodes strobi
GAAAAAACAACGAGGAAATTCTGAAGAGGATGAACGTGATTTGCTAAACACGATTAAGCACAGGAAAATAACGTACCTGAGACATGTGATACGAAACGAGAGGTACCCTTTGCTCCAATTATTAATAGAAGGAAATATAGAGGGAAGGCAACTCTGCAAACCTCGACAGCATATCAAACCCCGGTGAGGATAAGTGACATCTTCCCTGAACATTAAATATTTCAGGAAGCCCCTCTGAACTGACTCGACTGAGTAAGCGTGGCAGTTGTATATAGGGGACCAAACAATGGAACCGTAGTCCAACTTTGATCTCACGAAGGAGTAATACAAGAAAAAGCATAAGGGTGGATACGTTTGAGAAGTGTTTGCAAGTTCTCAGTATAAAATCCAATGATCTAGAAGCCACCATCTGATCGATATGACTGGTGAAACAGAATTTCTCATGGAAAATGACACCTAGATCCCTCACCGTAGTGCGCCTAATCAAGGTAGAATCATTTATGGTGTAATTAAAAAGAGTTGGATTTTTAGATCGACAGTAGGAAACACTTGGAGATGTTTAAACGAAGTCTGTTAGCCACTCACCACCTACTGACCGTATCAATACTGGCTTGAAGAGACACGTGGTCCTCGAATGTATCGATGCGGTGGAACATTTTCAGACCGTCAGCATAGGCAAGAGAGCTGCATTCTATCAGAGAGAACAGATCGTTGATGAATGTGTTGAACAGCAGTGGACCCAGGTTGGACCCCTGGGGGACACACGACATCGGTACAAAAAAGTTCCGATGTAAAACCCTCGATTTCAACAAATTGACGACGATTAAAGAGGTAAGATTCCAATACTAAGATAAGTTTGTTAGAGAAACCGAACTGGTCAGATGCCTTCCGTAGTGAAATGTGATGATCAATTTGGTCAAAAGTTTTGCAAAAGTCTATATGATGACATCGACTTGAATTCTGCTGTTAAGGGCGTCGCAGACATTAGTGGAGAAAGAGCAGAGATTAGTCATACATGATCTTCTGGATAAAAAGCCGTGTTGATGAACTGACAATTTCTTGCGTATTTTGAAGAATGGGTATTTCTGTAAGACAATCTCTAGCACCTTAGAAAAGTTGCATAATATGGAAATACAACGATAATTTTCTACTAGAGATGGATCGTCTTTTTTCAGACCTGGCAATCTTCCAAACCTCAGAAAACACACCAGCATAGATATGATTTTTAACAGTTTAAAATCATTTACATACATTAAGCTTGTAGATGCAGTGATACAATCAGGCAAATCATTGATAAACAATATGAATAGCGATGGTCCAAGTTTACTTCCCTGTGGGACCCCCGACGTTGAAATATATTCATTAGAAAAACACTCGCCTATCTTAACAGTATTCCTTCTCCCCGTTAAATATTATTTTAATAAATTAACAACCTTTCTTGAAAATCCATAATTTACCAGCTTATTCAAGAGCACACAATGATTTACCTTTTCACAGTCAGTGTACAGGACATCCAACTGCTCTTTAGCATCAACATCATTTGATACTACTTGTTCTAAGAGTAAGCACAGGTTTGTTATAGTGGATTTATCACTCACAAAACCATGCTGAAACTTGCTGATTTTGTGTCTAACATATCCAAAAATGTTATCATAAAGAATATTTTCAAAGATCTTAGTAGTGATGTTCAAAAGACTAATGGGCCTATAATTTTGTATAACATTGTTTGTATCTTTTTATGAATTGGAAAAATTGTTGATAATTTCCAAATCTTGTTCAATTGGCATATTAAAGAGGGTTTAGCCAATAGTTCTGCACAACCCTTATATACATAAGGTGGTATTTCATCAGGACCAGTAGGTCTTTTGGTTTTGGTTTAAGTTTTTTTTATACTATTGATCACATCACTCTCAGTGATACTTTTAAATACAAAGGTACCCCATTTTTTTATTGTTACAGTGACAATATAAGCAGTCAGATGTGCCATACATGGACCAAAAATATCGAGCAAAAGCATGTGCAATATCAAGAGGCTTATCAAACTTAGTATTATTTAATATCATTTCCACTGGCATTCCTGCACGTTTGCATTTTGACTTAGTCCAAATACTGCGCGGATCAACCACTAAGTTATATTGATATTTAGTTAAAGACACTGACGTTTTGTCCCAAGTCCCAATGAAAGGAAGCAATTTAAAATTGTAGTTTTTGACTCTATCTAGGACCAAAGCGGTCCTACAGAAATTTTCTATAAAGCCGAAGCGGAGAAATAGGTAACAATTTGTCTCATAAATAGGCTAATTAGGACGTGGCTTGCGATTATACCTATAAAATACAAAAATTAATATTTTCATTTAGAATTTGTCCAAAATTAGATTTCATATGCAATTGTTACTTGCATTGAAATGCCAAATTCCAGGCATAGTTTATAACCTTCCAGCATAAAAACTACTTAAACTTAAAAAAAATAGTATGATTGCTCTCCGCTTCAGGTTCCTTGAAAATATCTGTAGGGCCGCTTCGGTCCTGGTCCCAGGGTGAAAATTGCACAAGTGCTAATTTCGTAACCCTAAAGAAGCTGAAAACCGTAAAAACTGGAAACTACTTGGCGTTTCGAGGAACAAATCCGCCTACTCTGTCAAAAACGAGATATCTAAAAATAGAAATGATTAGTAAATGAAATTATAACGTTAAGAACAGCAAAACAGTAAAAAATGCGTGCTAATCTTAACGTTATAATTTCATTTACTTATCATCATTTTTAGATTTTCCGTTTTTGACAACAAGGGCAAATTTGTTCCGCAAGCATTTTCCAGTTTTTTAGGTTTTTCAGCTTCTTTAAGGTCATAAATTAGCACTTGTGCAATTTACACTCTGTGCCAGGGAACGAAGCGGCCCTACATAGAAATATGGTAACACCTGATTTGTCTTACAAGCATGAACCCAACTACTAGTTAGCCTACTCGCACAACAATAATAAGTATTATTACAGTAAATTTAGTAAAAAATCACCAAAAGTGCACTTACTTGAACAATATCCCTTGACCTGGCATTCACATTAGCAAAAAAAGGATATGGCATCATATTAGCACCTCTCAACAACTTATAGATCTGCTCCATAACGCTGACAGGTGTTTCGTTCAAACCTTGCCACACATTAATGCTCTTGAATAAAACTTCATCGATTCTAGGACCGCCAATAGTGACATCTTTTGGAAAATCTTTCCAGTAGTGTAGAGCGAACTCTTTCAGCCCTAAATCGTTGGAGAGTTTGCTTAGTAGTTTCGCCAGCGGCAGTAAACATTCGGTATACAAGGTATTTAACTTGAAGTCCTCATAGAGCAAGTGCAGGGTGAAGTGAATGCATCGAATATAAGGGAATAAGATGCCTTTAGAGTTGACGGCAACCCTACCTTCTGCCGCTTGATATTTAGTAGATTGCGGAGGGTTCAAAGAGAATGGAATTTGCAGCAGTTGCGATAAGGGGTCCTTAATATCGTTATGTAAGCTGTCTAGGAGGTGGAACCAGTCTTCGTCTGTACTAGAAGGCGTTGCTTTTGGACGCTTGACAGCTGGTACATCGGGTCTCTCGAATAGATGGTCGTCTTCGTACCCAAACAGTTCTGAAAATGAATGGTAAAATTATTTAAGGAATAGGCAAATCAGTTATCAACCTTTTACGCTTTCTTTTTGAGTCGTTGTTCCATGTTTAATATCAGTAACCACTATTCATTATATAACCTTACTCCTATTTTCTTAAATATTCTGTAGTATAAATGTGAGTGATGTGATATATCTGCAGACCCATCCTCATTAAAATTGCCCTGCCATTGCATTAATGTCAAAAAAGAAAACATATCTGGGAATATTAATTAAAAAAAAAAAACGAAATGAAATACTTATGATTGACCATCTTACCAAACAATAAACCCGTAAACATGTCCCATTCTTGTCTCGCATCTACGTCGTCGGTACCAATAACATTTCTTGTGGAATACCATCTACACGCCAGTACCAGGGCTGCGTCTTTAGGCAAACACTGTCTAAGAGCTACTAGGCAATGTTCTACTAGACAAGACTGAGTAATAATAGGGAGTGAGATCCTGTAAAAGGTGCCATCTGAGTATTTGAGAGTTAAGCGGTTTTCAAGGGAATCCATCAGGCCGATTAAGGTTGCTTTTTTTCCTATTCCTAAAAGAAAATAGATACAGTAATGTATGAAATGGCTATCAGTTACTCAAGATATAAAGCGCATTTTAGATTTAATACAATAATTAACCCAATTAATAACTAAGTAGTTCCTCAAAATGGAATTTCTGATAAAAATTAAGGCATGCCCAAATTTTATGATGATATATACAAATTGGCTGGCAGGAACGTCAAACTGGTGAGAGGAGTTTGATTACGGGGAGTGACGCCCCCGCCATTCCGAGTTGCCATGGGACATGGCGCATCAAATCCCATCGTCCTCCCCCAGGCTGGAGAACACCAAAGTACAAAGTCTGCAGCTGATCAATGACAGTTTGTGACAAGAGGGGCTGCATTGTATTGGCTGGCAGGAACGTCAAACTGGTGAGAGGAGTTTGATTACGGGGAGTGACGCCCCCACCATTCCGAGTTGCCACGGGATGTGGCCCATCAAATCCCATCGTCCTCCTCCAGGCTGGAGAACACCAAAGTACAAAGTCTGGAGCTGATCACTGGGGAGTGATCCAACAAACCCCATTTTTACCCCTGTCAGACTAGGGACCGCCAAAGGAATGAGTCTGAGGCCGATGCTTCGAGTGGAAGCGGCCCTAGGTGGTAGATGCATAAGCCTACTCGCATCGTCCGGTGAAAGACCACCCCACCAGAATTGGAGAGCGCTAAGTGGTTTTCCCAAATCACGTTCCGCTCCCGCGCTGGTGATCCCGGGTTTCACAGTAGGAGTATATGGACATGATGGTGCTTCCAGGATCAAAATATTCCGGAGGTAAACTCCCCGGCCATTCGGATCTCCGGGCGCTGGGTGGCCCTGGGAGCCCTTCATTCCGCATTTTACAGACAGCAAAGATACCAAACCAATTTAGAATAGATTTCTGCAACATAAGAGGCCTAAATACAAACATAAATTCGGTACACCAACATCTACAAGCAAATAGACCACACATATTAGCCCTTACAGAAACACAAGTATGTTCTACAACAACAACAGTGAACTACCTCTATCCTGGTTACGACTTACATATCCGATTTAGATATAAGTTCGGAATATGCCTTTTTGTCCGAAGCGACCTTTCATGTCATCGCGAGGAAACACTTGAACCGAACAACCTTGACGTCATGTGGCTCAAGTTCACCGCCAAGGGATTAACCAAGTTTATATGTTGTCTCTATCGCCCTCCGAGCGATAGAGCCTACCAAAACTTTTTCTCAACACTAGCTACCACCTTTGACTCAATACAGGTCGATCACCCCAGTTCAGAAATAATCGTTCTGGGAGACTTCAATGCCCACAACACCAACTGGCTCAAACATCACAACAAGACCGACAACGAAGGTAGAGAGGCTGAAGCATTTGCCATCAGCTGCGGGCTTACTCAACTTGTAGACGAACCAACTCGAATCTCAGAGAGGGGCGAATTCGCCGCCCTCCTGGATCTTTTTCTGACCACCAGTCCTGACCAGTACAAGGTTACAGTTGGTCCGCCATTAGGTACCTCTGACCACAAACTTATTACAACGGTTTGTGAATTGCCACTCATACAGAAGGATCCACCATTGCCTCGCAAAATCTGGCATTACAATTCTGCAAACTGGGACGATCTGAGGCAGTTTTACCTAGATTTTCCTTGGCTCGACGTCTGCTTTGCCACTGACGACCCGTCAGACTGCTGCGAAGAGATCATGCAAGTAATCTCCTCAGGAATGGAAGCATACATCCCAAATTCCATCAAGTTACCATCAAAAGGAAAGCCCTGGTTCGACAAAAGATGCGAAAGAGCTGTAGGAAGGAAACAGCAAGCCTATAAGTACTGGCAGCAAAATCAGACCGCTGAAAATCGCAATTATTTTATCGAAGCGAGAAACGAGTGCAAGCTTGTGATCGACGAAACTAAGGACAAACACAATCAAAGGATCAGGAATAAACTTTTGCAATGCCCCAGTGGCTCCAGGAATTTCTGGTCGGTAGCAAAGGCAGTAAGTAACAACTTTACAAAAACGTCTCTCCCACCTTTGACGGACGAACGTGGAATCACGGCGAATACAGCCAAAGAAAAAGCAAACATGCTCGCCAAAATGTTTTCATCGCACTCTACCTTAGACGTGCCCCAAAGCAAGACTCTCCCCACTATACCGAACATCAACACCACCATGGCAGAAGTCAAGTTTTCTCATCGTGATATTCGCAAAATCCTTAAAGAACTAGATACGCAAAAGGCATCAGGACCGGACGGAATACCTGCCATCGTGCTAAAGAACTGCGCCAACGAACTAACACCTGTTTTTTCCAGGCTTTTTTCTCTTTCTTACAGAAAAGGGATTTACCCATCCTCTTGGAAAGTCGCTCGAGTGCAACCTGTTCCAAAAATAGGCAAGAAAACCACGCCCTCAAACTATCGCCCGATTGCCTTGCTTCCAATAATCTCCAAAGTCATGGAACGTGTAGTCAACCAGCAACTACTCAAGTACCTCGAGAGCAACAGAATAATCAGCGATAATCAATACGGCTTTCGCAAAGAGAGATCGACAGGAGATATATTGGCCTATGTCACTCATATATGGAGTAGGGCAATTGAAAACTACGGAGAGTCTCGAGCGATTGCGTTGGATATTTCAAAGGCATTCGACAGAGTTTGGCATGACGGAATGCTCAACAAACTGCCGTCCTTGGGACTGCCCGCCTCTCTCTGCAGCTGGCTGGCCAGTTTCCTTAAGAACCGATCCCTACATGTTGCAGTCGATGGACACATCTCAGACACATTTACCATCAACGCGGGCGTGCCTCAGGGCGCAATACTTTCACCAACTCTGTTCCTCATCTATATTAATGACCTGCTGATCGAAACGAATAATCCTGTTTACAGTTTTGCAGATGACAGTACCCTTGTCTCCCACTTTAGATCAGAAAAACCCTTACCAGCGACTGAGACTCATCACCGCAGACAGGAGAAAGTTCAAACTTGGGGCGACCGAAATTTGGTCCAGTTCAATGCAGCGAAGACCCAAGCAGCAACGTTTACTAAGAGGGCCAATACAGCGGGCCCTGACATCATTATGGCAGGATCGACCATTCCTTCATCCTCGTCAATCGGGCTGCTGGGTGTCCCGGTCAACAGCAATATGTCATGGCATGACCATGTTGCTAACATCGCAAAATCAGCCTCCCAGAAGCTTGGTGCGCTATTTCGCAACAAGAAACTCTATACACCGCAGCAGTTGCTCTTGCTGTACAAAGCGCAAATAAGACCGTGCTTAGAATATTGCTCACATATCTGGGGTGCCGCACCAAAGCATACCCTAAAGCTGCTGGATTCCATTCAGAAGAGGGCTGTGCGTCTCGTCGGCGATCCGGAGTTGACCCGGAATCTGGATAGTCTGGAACATCGCAGACATGTGGCCGAGATGTCTCTGTTTTACAGATACTTTCACGGCAGATGTTCCCAGGATTTGGCCCACATAATCCCGCCCCTGGCAACTCCTGTCAGGCAGTCCCGACAGACGGCAGGAGCGCACCAGTTCGTCGTACAACTAGAAACACCTAGAACATCGCTTTACCAGAACTCCTTTGTCTGGCGCACTGCATCACTGTGGAACTCACTTCCAGGACATCTGTTTCCCACTAATTACAACCTACAAATATTCAAGAACCGTGTCAATCAACATCTTCGCACACACACCGCTCGTCGAGCGCCATAGGATCTACCTTTAGTGTGTGTGCCACTGTCATAAAAAAAAAAAAAAAATATATACAGCTTTTTCTGTCGCACTCTTTTACGCTCAAAACAGGACTTACCAAATGAGATGAAACGTTCCTGCATTTGATTAAGAAAATCGTTAGATATGAATAAGATAAGTGCTGGATGAGTTCCGGGACTTCACGAGAAAGTGTTGTATTTACTCACAGATTTGTAGGTTTTATGAAGCCGTGGCAAAGAAAAAGACTGCGGTTCTCTCAGAATAATGACATGCTGTTTCATAGTCAGTAGTATTACAAGGATAAAAGGGTGGGTCTTATTTAAGGTGTTATTAAATTATCAACAATTGCTTCACCCATCATAGCCCTGGCATGGCGTCTACAGATTGTTACCTCTTCTCAAACCTTAAAGGAGTTTTCTGATGGCTCGCAATTCTTTGGATGAATACTCCATTGGATTTATACATGCTGTAATTCACTCCAATATCACCTAAGTAAACGACCATGTTTAGGGCTCAGCTAGACACACTTTAGAAATTTGCATGGGCACCCATCAGATTTCATAAGACTGATTGGTTTGGCGCCCCTTTATGTATTCTTCCAGTATGAGGCCTTGAGGACTGTATACAGATTGAAAAGTTTCAGTCACCTAAGAAACAATAAAGCAGCCACAGGAGACACACCAAAAGCTGGATGAATGTTCGGAATTGTTAATGAGGGAAAACAACATAGTGCCAATCATCAGATCAAGCAGGCCCTTTAGATTTCACATACCCGATAGGGATGTGAGGTAGGGTACAGATTGCAGTCCACGTCAGGTTAATGCGATCGCTTGGTACACAGCGGGTGGGTATGGAAAAGCCATAGAGACGCGACTTGCTTTCGCCCTTGGGACTTATGCAACTGGGTTTCAGGCCGAGATCTTATGAGAACCAATTAAGTGCCTTCTGAGGGAAGAATATCCACATTTGCTAGGACACCAGAGCTACTCTGTCAGCTCTTGAGTCTGACTCGCGTTTCAAAATTCATTCATTCAAGCTGAAATGCAACAATGCAACATTTTAACGCACTATAAAACATTGCAAGAAAAATTCTGAAGCGAAGGGAGATTACATTGAAAACTACTCTAGATTAATTTTACAGCCTTATGCAGCGCCGTCCTCAACCAATAATTTTGAAAATGCTGTTGATACTTACTATCTTGGAATCCATATCTTAAAGGTGTGGGATTCATTCTGGAAGGCAACATGTTCACCTGCTGGTGAGCAGGTGAAGGCAAAACTGGAGACAACAGATGTTCATCGAATTTTGGCTCCGACTGCTTTGACAGAGGTAATAAGCTGCTACGCCTAAAAGTTTCTATATTATTACCATCTACAATAAACGGGAAGCTCGGGTGATTTTTGACTAGCCAATATCACAGTGTAGTTAATCACGTAATTATCACAATCAAATTTCTTAAAGTGTGGCTTCTACAGTTGATCTAGTGTTGCGTTAACCTAAACAACCAAGACTATACGGTATTTTCTTAATGAATTCGACTTTACAACGCACTTAAGGTAGAGCTTAAGAGTTTTTCCACCACAAGAATAATGGTTAATAATTTTGTTCTGCGGAGCTTGTTACATCTTTGTTGGTAGGTTTTTTTTAAAGCAACCCTTCAAACTATGGGTTAGTTTGGGTAGCTTGGTGTGTACGAAACAAGGGCTCTTGTTGAAGGAGTTTATCACACAGTTGTTTCAAAAAACCTTTTATTTTATGTGTAGAAACCTTGAATGAAAACTAATCCTTGTCTCAACACGAGGAAAATACGATGAGGGTAAGCCGCCAAACATATTTCTGAAAACTTGTGAGTGTTTTAATATAATATCTTTGAAACATTTACAATTCCATCATTAGAATTTTTAGTACGCCTGAAGATGCCTTACCAAGGTGAATATTAAAGATTACCTTTGGCTCAGGATCAAAATAGAGCTTAAGATTTCTCTGTAAATCAGATTTTTTCAACCGGGCCCTGCATGAATAAGTTATTTATTGACCTTAATATTCAAGTAATTATCTCTTCATCAGCGGATAACTGAAGAAGCCTCAGCCTCACAAATAAAATTATGGAATACTTTATGTGCTAAATGTGATGCGTGTCAGACTTACTTATGTATTAACTGTTCCACCCTTACTGGGTCAGAACAAAAAGGTGTTACAGTGAAGAAAAGATCTCCCTATGTCAAATACATTTGCAACGATTGTATTAAAATAACAATAGGCAAGGCAGCGATAATTTTCAAATTTTAGCTTCGGCAATTGACATTAGACATAGCTTTATTCAGTTAAAGGTGTTTACCTTCGTCAATAAATACAAAAACATTTTAGATAACTCAAATTCGTACATACAGATAAAATCCTTAAATGACAGTTACATACAAATACAAAGACTTCAGACTTGAAGTTAAAATCAGATTGCCTACATGACTACATGATATATCTTACATAGTTAAAAAATAATAATAGATATCTCCAGTTTATTACAAGCTATTACAAACTCTAGAAAAATATAGCTTAGTAGAAGTAGAGAGCATAGCAGTGTACGTGACCTCAAATCTAACCTTGTAATGAATATTTAGTCATATTAAATTTTAAAAATTCGTCTATCGAATAAAAAGCTTCCCCCACCAAAATACCCTTTAATGCAACTTGTTTAGAAAGACTGGCCCATAATAGTTCACACTGTACCTACTGGCCTCGAGTCTTAGGTTTAGGTACGGAACTCTGAAACGCTCCCGACCCCTATTGTTATAATCATGAATTTCATTATTATGTATATATTTAGATTGATTTTTATATGCCAGCACTAAAGTATGAAAAATGTATAGTGAGGGAACGGTTAGAATACCGTGTTTAATATACAAATATCTGACATCATCCCTATAACCAGATTTAAAAATAATACGGATGACCTTTCTTTGTAATTTGAAAATTCTCTGGGTATTGAGTAGGTTAAATCGCTAAGTATAAAATATGGGGAAAGAAATCCCAAAACTTTAAAAATGGTGGAAGCCAATTATCAGAACATTAACAATATAAAAACTGATATCTCTACAGTAAAGGATACATGTGATATTATTAAAAACAGTACTGAGGTCATGCAGAGCGGAATTAGAGCATGGGATGACGGACAAACACAATTAATGGGAAAAGGCATTTCGGATGCTAATGAAAAGATGGAGAAGTAATATGGAGTCCAATGATAAAAAAAGGAGAGAAGCAATGGAAACGAATGATGACTATTTGGCATATTCAAAAAGTTTAAATGATAAGATTAAAGAGTTGGATGATAAGATTAAACTTTTGCAAAAAGAACTGTCAAGTTTTAAGAATACTAGGTAATTCAAACAAAGACAAGCACGGAAAAATTGTCAAAACAATCCCCCAGGCCAGTAAGACCTTACTTGAATAAAAGGCAAAGCCTCCAGTGTCTCTGCTGATTCAAAGCAATACAGAAGAAAACAGTACCAAACTGCATGACGAGTCAATACTACTAAATCCATATATCTGGGAAAATAGAATGACAAAAGAATGCATCCAAAACTATCTTAGTGCTAAATTTGTAGGTATGGAGTACACTGTTGGAAAATTGAACAGCAGATCTAAGGATACTGTTAGCTATAGAGTGGATGTTCCAACTGATAAATATTTGGATTTGCTTAACTCATCCAATTGGCCAGAGGATATCATTGTAAAACAGTTTTTTCGAAGACAAGTGCGAGATGGATATAGGCGTGCCCATCATCAGTACCGAAGATATTAGTGTAGATTCAATGCATGAAACACACAGTTCCTTATCAACTAGCAATGCCTTATCCAATAGATATAATATATTATCAAAATATGAGGGGAATAAAAACGAAACTAACTGAACTTAAAGCTTCAATTAGTGTGTCAGATTTTGAATTTATAGCTGCAACGGAGACTTGGTTAAATGCATCAGTTTTTACGAGCGAGTTTTGTGATAATTTTAAGGTGCTTAGAAGAGATCGAGATCCGCTTGTTACTGGAAAGCAACAAGGTGGAGGTGTTTTGTTGGCAATGGCACAGCACTTAAAGGCTAGAGAGATAAATTTATTTGAAGAAGAATTAGGTTTTGATGGACTATGTTGTCAGCTGAACTGAAGTGGTGAAAGGTTGTACATTGTTGTAGTGTACATTCCTCCTGGAAATAATCGTGAGCAATTAAATGCTTTTTATGAATGTTGTGAGCAGCGCACACTTAACGAAAAGTGTATTATAATAGGTGACTTTAATATAACTGAAAACAGGTCTGAAAAAAGCTGTGATCGTTTAAATGATCTAAATAATTTTTTAATTTTTAATAATAATTATTCCCAACATAATTTTCTAGTAAATAAAAATGGCAATGTGTTACATTTAGCAATAAGTAATTTATCCCAAGTATTAGTATGTAGGGATAGTGTGCCTCTCTTACCAGAGGATGATTATCATCCAGCTTTATCTGTAGAAGTAATTGTAATACATAAAAACCGTTCACACGATCGATTTAATGATGTACAAAACTATAATTTTAAAAGAGGAAATTTTGAGCTACTGTATAGGCAATTTAGTACAACTGATTGGTCTAAAGTGTGTGCAGTAACTAATATTGAGGTTGCCGTAGATAGTTTTTATGATGATATATATATATATATATAGCATTTTTGATCAGTGTATCCCGAGGGCCAGACATAGTAAACAAAGATATCCTATATGGTACAATAATGACATAATACAAAATATTAAAAAGAAGCATCACTTCAGGAAAAAAATTAAAAAAACAGGTGGAAAGGAATGGGAGTTGAACTATAAGGAGTTCAAGCAAATAGTAAAAATTCAAAGCACGACTGCTTATCGTTCATATCAAGAGCGTGTGCAAGATGAAATAAAAAGTAACCCTAAAACATTTTGGGATTTTATAAACAATCAAAAGGGTAACTCTGACATTCCTGACAATATGATCTGGCATCAACAAGAGATAAATGGCATGCAGAATATAGTAAATGGTTTTGCTCAGTATTTCAAATCTATTTGTATTGATAGTAATGAGGCTGGCACTGGGAATGCATCTGATATTTTGGGTAACCCGAGTTGCTTATTAATCTCGGAGGACGAAATTAGAGATGCTGTCACTAAATTAAAAGTAAACAGATCAGTAGCGACTGATAAATTGCCTGCCTATATTATTAAAGGGTGTATCGATTCATTTGTAGGGCCCTTAAAGTACATTTTTAACCTGTGTAAAGAAAATAAAGTAATTCCGATTTTTAAGAGCGGAGATAAAAATGCAATATGTAATTATAGATCTGTTAGTATTGTTTCGGCATGTTCCAAAATTTTTGAAATAGTTCTTTCTAATAAGAGTATATAACGAAGGGAAGCACGCACTTTGTGATCAACAACATGGTTTTCTGCCCCAGCGTTCAACCGTTACTAATTTAATAATTTTTACACAATATATTCAGGAGGCATTTAAAGATGGGTATCAGGTTGATGTGATTTTTAATGATTTGGAAAAGACCTTTGACAGGGTTCATTTTGTTGAAATTATACGGGCTTTTGATAATTTTTCAGTCAATCGCAATATCATTTCAGTTATAAACAACGAATCGCATGCAAGCGCTTTGCAAATGGATCTGGATGCGGTTGTGCGTTGGTGCGGAGACCACAAATTAAATATAAATAAATGTGTAACGTCTTTCACTAGTAGAAAGGAAAAAATTATTTTTAACTATAGTGTTAATAATGTGCACATAAAAAGGATAGATGTTCATAAGGATCTTGGTATAAAGTTTAACAGTAAGTTAAATTTTAACAATCACACTGAAGATGCAGCACAGAGTGCCTTGAAAATTTTGGGGTTACTTATAAGAACATGTAAATATTTTAATAAAATTAACACTATAGTTGCACTGTATAAATCATTATTACGTACGCATGTATAATATGGGATCCACAGTATGCAAATAAGATATATAAACTTGAGGCTATTCAGAGAAGGTTCTTAACATTTTTGCATTACATAATATATTCATTTAATCCACAAAGAGGATCTGATCAAAAGGTATTATGTTCTATGTTTAATTTTCCCTATTTGCAAAATTTGCGCATTGAGGCTAGTATTGTTTTTCTGGCCAAACAATATTAAATAAAGTAGATAATAAACAATTTTTACAACAACTCCCATTTAAAATAACTGCCAATTACCCTAGGCCAAAGTATCTATTTTATGTGGGTGTAGTACCTACGAACATGTATAAAAACTCCCCACTTGTAAGAGTCTGTTGCTATTTTAATAAATACTGCAGTTCCATAGATATTCTAACGAAGGATTTGGGATATTCAGAAAAAAGTTAAAGGCCATATTACTTGGGGTAGGAAGTATTAGTTAGTTAGTTAGGATGATTTTAGTTTTAGATCTAGTCTTAGATTCACATGTATCTGTAATTGACTGCAAAGTTGTTGATGCATTACTTAAATAAATAAATAGTATTAGTAGTATTCGAGCAAAGCTAATAATATATCGAAGTGGTGTTCCTAGAATATCATGTTTTTGGTTTGAATTGTAAATTGAGTTTATCAGTTCCCATTCCACAAGTTGCGGTTTATTAATTTGATTATGCAGTACACAAAATGTCACAAAATTCTATTTACCGAAAATTTGCATTCTGTTTATTAAACGTTATCTTAAATTTATGCGGTGATGCACGGTTAATTGATTAGTTTATTGCGGCAAAATAATATCTAAATCGCAGTGCCATATTAAAGAAATTTGGGGCCTTTAAAAACAAATAAAACGCCACAAACACAGATACATATGTTTTATTAAAATTGCTGTATTAAACATTTCATGCC
>JAEQML010071898.1:0-15862 GCA_016904865.1 Pissodes strobi
ACTAACCAAACCCATTAAAATTGATTATAACGTATCGGAACCGGTTCAAATGACTAAAATAAGTAGATACTAAGTACCATACTTGGACGTCTAACCAAAACTAACCTAATCTATCTATTAAAATTTATTTTAACGTATCGTAACCGGGTCAAATGGCTAAAATAAGTTGAAACTAAGTGAAACTAACCGTAAGTTGATTCAACGGCAAACCATAACTAACCAAATCTATTAAAATTGATTATGACGTATTGTAACCGGCTTAAATGACTAAAATAAAGTGACCACTTTTTTAATGTTTTTCTTTATATAAACTATCCTTATTTGTAAGGTAAAAGAAAAAAAATAAAATGTCTGGACATATTGTCCAGAAGCTGCTAAATACCGATTTTGGTAGAAATCGGCCTAACGGTTTTGGAGAAAAGTCGTGTGACGTACAGAGACACACACACACACACACACACAGAGACACAATTTTGTATTTTCAAAATTTAATGTTTTTTGGACCCTAGGAGTCATAATTCGTCGAGATTGGCAAAAAAAGTCGCGAGTAGCACATTACACCTGATCGAGGTGAATACTTTGTAACATTCCAATTTGGCCAGTGTCCAATATTTTTAAATCTCATTTTATACGCCGTATTTAGCAAAAAATGCTGTATTTTGCGGTAAGAATTATTGAAAAAAAAGTCAATCCTCTTCGGTTAATTAATTCTAAATTTATTAATTCGGTTTGCTGTCCATAAGCTTTTGCCGCATTTATTAATGTAAATTAATTTTATTCTAAATATAGGTTAACGATATATTTATATTAGCTTTTATAACACTTTATGGCTATATTTATTTTAGTTAATAAGCAAAGCCCAGATCGTTTAGGTTTGATCCAATCACTAAAATAGGATGTTATTGTTATTAGGATAACCTTGCTTAATTTATAGTACATTACCGTAGAACGGCCAGCGAAGCGATTTATATTTTTAAAAGTTTTGTTAATAAAACCCGCTTTTACGCTTCATTAGAGTTGTCAAATTCATATTTTATTTTCGGTTTGAATATTTCATAACTTTTTGGACCCCTGGTTGCTGGATTCCAATCACCGACCGATCATTTCTGAGATCGTTTTGGGACCTCTGCTTTATATTTATCTTTCCACCCGGCAAGCTGCACTTTTTGTAACATTCGGTTGTTGGTTCCTAGTAATAGGAATGGGTTATTTCTCATAATTGCAGCTGTCGATTTAATTTTTAAAAATTTATCGTTTTGTTGGGGAATATTCGCTGGTATTTCTTAAACCATTTAACTTCAGCGCATTAATTGTGGCTCCAGCCGTCGTTGTACCGTCATAATAAACGAGAACTAAGTCGTTTATTATCTTAAAATTATTCCTTGTATCGAATCACTTGGCATGTTTCAGCCCATTACTACTTCTTGATCTGACGTAGTTTTTTTTAATCTCGTAGAAGGAGGAAGGCAAATTGACGGAAACGAATAGAGAGTTCTTCTAAGAATATCTTTCAAGGCGAGAAGAAGGTTTGCTGTTAGTGCAGTCGTAGAGACTCAAGATTTAGTATTGTGATTGAATTCTACCCAGTCTTTGGAGATATATTATGGTTTCCCTTTGTGTTTTGACACGACCGATTTATCAGGATCTGACTGCAGCACTAGGTAAGCATTTTCTCTCGAATTAATTTTTTTCCTTATTGCTTGTGAAGCACGCGAACGACGTCATGACGTTAATGGTATTTTCCCTTATTTCTAGAGGCGTTCCAAGTTCGTCGTTTAAGACCGAGACCGTCGAATTTCCCGTAACCATCACACACGATCGAGGTAATTATTGCTACAGTTTTGTCTGAATTAACGATTTAATTGCCTTATCTGTGTTAACCTTTTTTTGTACATTGCCCACCATTTGCATTCCATGGGTTATCTTATCTACTCCATTTTATCAAATCTAAATTTTTATTTTAATGTAACTTTAGTTTTGATCATATGGGAAAGTTTATATTTTCTTTTAGGGGTGATTCATACCTATCTTTTTTATATTCAAGTTGTCTGTACCTTAGTATTTCTTTTATTTGCTGATGGTCATTGAAAGTCCATGGATAATTTTTTGGGGGAATTTGTTTTATAAAGAAAATATATTTATGCAAGGGGGCTATAGTTTTTTATTAAAGTAAGGGGACTTTGCCTAATGCGTATCGGGTTATTTCAGGGTTCAAATATCGGGCTACAACTTTTACTACCAGGCTACCACTTCAAATTCCGGGCTACCAGTTCAATTAGCGGGCCACAGTCCAATTATAGGGCCACAACTTCAATTTCCGGGCTACTAGTTCTAACTCCGGGCTACCAGTCCAATTACCGGGCCACCACCTCTAATACCAGGCTACACTAGAGCCAATTGTATTGCCGAGTCCTCTGCGGGTTCTACTCTCGGAGCCAGTGCGTTAGTAGTACCAACCGGTGCTCGGTGGCATTTAAGCACAATGCACCGCGCCTCGGTCAATGGAATCATTTTCGCTGCTTTGATCGGTCTAGACGAAGTGCAGGTACGTTTTGCCACACTTGACTGAAACGCGGTGCAATATGCGCCCTAGTGCATTAAAATATTATGACCCTAAAGCTGGATTTATAGATTGACATAACATAAGCATAGCATAAGCATAAGAAGTTAAACATCCATATTTAAGTTAGGCAATTTATAGATCAACATAAGATTGACACCACATAAGATTGACATAAGAAGTTGACCAATTTTCAACTTCTTATGCTATGTGCTTATTTATGTTCGACCAGTGAAAACACAGAATGAGAGAATGACATATGCGATGTTCAATTGGTGTTTTGGTTTTTTGAATGCTTGTTCTTTTTGAGAATGATAAGGATTTATAAATTAATATACATATCACTCTATAATACACTTCTTTAAAAAATTTTAAACAAAATTATGAAATTTCTAAGGTTAGTATTTACGATTTACGGCTCAGGCGCAACATAACATAAGCTCATTTCTTGTAATGTGCTTATGCAATGCTATGTCTGTGCTATGCTTATGTTATGTTAATCTATAAATCCAGCTTTAATCTAGCCAGATGCGATCCGTCAGCCGGGGTATTATTATGGCTTTGCATGGCCCTCCGCTCGTTACGGGGGCACAATCAACAAGACCTAACTAAGTGCTAACCAAAACTAACCCCAGGCTAACCTAAACTAACCCAAAATTAAGAAAAAAAGGTCAGGATCCTGGAAATCCCACGTTGAAGAGGACATGGCATATTGCGCCGCGTTTCAGTCAAGTGTGGAAAAACGTACCTGCGCTCGGTCTAGACCAATCAAAGCATCGAAAATGAGTTCAATGACCGAGGCGCGGTGCATTGTGCTTAAATGCTGCCCGGTGCCTCCACCAGAGTTTGACGGATCTAAAGGGTATCGTACAGAAGCTTAAGTTTATTTATTCATTTATTTTTCTGGTCAATTGATAATCATTTCTTTTAATATTTAAATATAAATTCAGTCTTTTCGGCCAAGCTGTTAGATAGATTAATTTGATTTGTTCATTTAGTTTCCTGACCGATTGATATAATCGTTCTTATTCCTTTAATATAAATCAAACATTGACCGCCCAGCTCTAAGATAACTCTCATTAATTTTATTTTTCATTTATTCACTTGTTTATCGGACCAATTAATATAATCGCTCTTTTTTAAATATAAATCAAGCATTGACAGTGGAGCTATAAGAAGATTTTCAATAATTTTATTCTTTTGAATTAACTTATCGGGTCGATTGATATAATTATTGTGGTCATTTATCAATACAGATTATTATTGCTATATTTATAATTGGTGCAGCTACTAACGCATGCATACATATATGTAATTAGCTTAGGTAACATCAAAGTGATCACTTCGGTTCGTAGTGTTTAGTGCATTTAGTAGAAAGGAAGTAAGGCATACAGTACCAAGTGTTAACAACAGAATAGGGAACTTGCAAATTTTTTTTTATTTCAATAATCTGTTCTATTACGCTAAAAAAGAAGGTGTGCCAAATCTGAAGTGTTCAATATCACCCGTTTTGTTTCTATACATTTTTAAAGTTGCCGTTAAATCCGCGCCAATTTAAACACGATTTGACGTCATAGAGCATAACGATCGGCGCGGCGGATCGGCCGATCATCTACCTGCCACTTCTATTGCGGTTCGCAGAGAGAGACAGCAGGTTATGCTTTAAGTTTTTAGGTTTAGTGGGTTCTAATATTTTTTGTTTTGTCTGTGACAGTGTTTTTAGTTTGTATTTTGTGATTTGAACTAAAATGGAGAAAAAGACAGCTCATAAGGCGTGTATTGTACCAATATGCACAAATACGACAATTAAACATTCACATTAAAGGTACAGATTTATCTGCAATATATTCTTCATTTTACAATGTTAGATGGTAGCTGTATCAAGACTTTATCAGGAACAAACTCAACGCAAACGTGCTTTATTTGCGGTTCGTCTTCCAAGGAGATGAACACAGATAAAGTTTTCGAAAGGGTGACAAGCATTGAAAATCTTAACTTTGGCCTATCTTCCCTTCACTCATGGATCCGTTGTTTTGAATGTTTGTTATATATTGCCAATATAGTGTTGGCAAGTTAAGGACCCTGGAAACCAAAAACGAAAACTTCAGAAGGGTTTTAGAGTTCAAATGGGATTAATTATTGACAAACCAAAACCAGGCTATGGATCCACGAATTATGGGAATATGGCTAGAAGGTTTCTTCAAAACCCAGAGTTAAGTTCCTCGATAACCGGCATTAACAAAGAACTTATTTTAAAATTTTCAAAAATTTTAAGAGTTGTGTCTATAGGACAAAAAATTAAGTTGGTGCAGTTTCAACGGATTTTGAGGGAATCGAGAATTCTTTACATTGAATTATATCCTTGGTACTATATGCCTTGCAGTATCCATAAGATTCTAGTTCATGGAATTGAGATTATCCTACTTTTTGATTTGCCCATAGGGCAACTAGCCAAGGATGCACTTGAAGCAAGGCATAAAGAGGTCCGAAAAGTGCGTTTGAACCACACAAGAAAAACTTCTAGAAAAAGCTCAAATAAGGACATTATGAATAATCTACTACTTACCTCAGATCCATTTATATCATCTTTCAGAAAGACTACAACTTTCAAATCACGACAGGATAACAGAAATGATATCACAGAATATTTGGAAATAGACTTTTTTGTTTGCAACAGTATTCGGATATTTTGCCTTCAGATAATGGCGAACTTGACTTGCAAAGTTCAGACAGTTCTGACCTTTCGGAAACCGAATAATTTTTTCTATGCTATTTTCAACAATAAAAGTTATGTTTTTTTTGCTTAGGGATCTAATGATTATTTTTTTAAGTATAAATTTTCATTTATTTACATAATGAGTAGCAATTTTACAATTTTGAACTTCCTTTCCTTTTTCTAAGAATGTTTATTATATTATTTAACCATTTTAAGATCTTTATTTTTTCTGGGTACCTTCTTTCTGAAGTTCTATATTAATTAAAGTTAATAGTTTAATTTTAAATCTATGTCAAAATTTATTGAATTATGTTTACCTATATGTATTTATTATTATTATTATTATTATTATTAATATTATTATTATTTGCATATAATGTTAATTTATTATAAAAAATAAAATTGTGCGATGAAAAACCTAACTACGACTTTTTTTGCCGTTTTGTGTTATACTGAATCCGGAAATATGAAAAGTTTCATAGCGTACAAGCCAGCACATATTTTTTATAAACACCTAAACTCAGATTTTTTGTGTGTCAGATATAGCTTAGTGTATCAGCTACTCAACGGTTATTATTTAGTTTAAATCCGTTGAACACAACAAGAGCAATGATTTTTGTCAATTTATCCCATTCACTCAAAGCACTGTGCGGCGCGCCGACAAACTGATTATGCTCTTCTACGTCACGACCAGTGAACGCGCGTTTCCAAGCGCCTGGAATAATTCGAATTTCTTGACATTTTTATTTCAAGATTTTGGCCACAATGAATTTAATTAATAGATTCTTTCTTTACTAAACTTTTTTCTAGGATGTCCACTTATGGTTTTTAGCATTTATTTCGGTTTTTATTTGTTTGTGCAAGTTCCCTATTGATCTCCGTACAATCACCATATTTTACCAATTGTTATTTAAATTTAATAGTCATTTGACATTCTTTTGTCTTTAGCTTGCCGTTTTACGGCAGTATTGTTGCTGCATTTTCAAAAAAAACCTTAGTAGCAAATAGATTGTTCCTTAAATTATATATTGTGTTTTGTTGTTTTCTTGTTAGGTTGAGATTGACTACCTTTTAATTTAATAAGCGGCCGTAGCCACCTTGCACTCCTGCACAACACCCGCGGAGCTTTTTCAGTTTAGTTGGGAAGAACTGGTGGCGCTCTAACGACCCCACTACCGGGGCCGGGCATTTGCAATACGACTCTCCGGGGCTAAGTTTGCTTTTAATTAAAAATCTTTACTTTTAACTTCAAGAAGAAGAACGTACTGCAACTTCTTTATCGATTTTATAAGAGAGAAAGAGTGTTAGGGAATCATATAATAATCAATTTTAAAATATTTGGTGAGTTTTGGTTAGTCGTCTAATCAACTTTCGGTTAGTTTTACTTAGTCTCAATTTATTTTACTTATTTGAGCCGGTTCCGATACGTTATAATCAATTTAAATTGATTTAGTTAGTTTTGGTTAGTCGTTGAAGCAACTTTCGGTTAGTTTGGCATAGTCTCAATTTATTTTAGTCGTTTGAACCGGTTCCGACACGCTATAATCAATTTTAATAGATTTGGTTAGTTCGGGTTAGTCGTCCAATCAACTTTCGGTTAGTTTCACTTATTCTCAACTTATTTTACTTATTCCAGCCGATTCCTATACGTTATAATGAATTTTAAGAGATTTGGTTAGTTTGGGTTAGTCGTCTAATCAACTTTTGGTTTGTTTCACTTAGTATCAACTTATTTTACTTATCTGAGCCGGTTTCGACACGTTATAATCAATTTTAATAGACTTGGTTAGTTTGGGTTAGTCGTCCAATCATCTTTCGGTTAGTTTCACTTATTCTCAACTTATTTCACTTATTCGAGCCGGATTAGATAATCAACTTTTCATAAACGTATCGTGATGCGATACGAAAATTTTCCTTGTCGTGAGGCAGCCTTGAAAAATCACTCTCATGAAACCAAAGAAAATTCACTTTAAATAAAGTTCAGCTATCCGGCCTTCCGTACTATTTTCTTAATAAAATGGATAATATTAAATGAGTGCAGTAAGCGCACTCATGGAATTCTGGCTGCGGCGTGGATTGAAGGTCACCCAGCGCTTTTGGTCAATATACACCGTGACGGTTGACAGTTTGGATTCTGATTATTTATTATTCTTGTGCTACAACTATCACAATCTCTGCAGCTAAACAATCACACATTATTGAAAATTTATTTAAGATGAGATGAATTAAAATTAAAATTATAATACTGAATAGGCACTATGATTTCTACTTTTTTTAATACCGAGTGATAACGAATGTATCTTCCATGGAGGCATTTCAAAATGGCATAAGATGGAAAAGTGAAACTTTGTGTGTTAATAGGGTTAACAACGGTGAACATTTATTACATGAAAACAATAAAACTGAACTTCGTTTCCGGTTTCACGAAAAATGACTACAACATCGTTATTTTCAATAGAATACCTTGTATGTTTTACTATTTTTGGATTCTCTGGATAATTCGTAGCAACTTTCCTGAAATATGCCTTATATGTCTAAAACTACTGATAAATTTTTAAAAAAACTTTTGCATATTTTTTTAAACATTTATTAGATAGCGCTTAAAATAAAGATCAAATAACCCCACTCCTTTTTGCCCTGGCCTACTTCGGTTGGTCATAATATACAAACTCATATGAATTATGGCATATTTTTGAGTGGCGATATCTGGAAAACTATGAATTTTAGATCAAGTTCAGAATTATTCAGAGAATCCAAAAATGATTAAATATACAGGGTTTTCTATTTGAAATAACAAAGCTGAGTTCCAGTGAAACCAAAAACGACGAACAATTGTTTTTAGAATATAAATATTCACTATACTAAACCTTATTAACATACCAGGTTTCGTCCTCAACCTTATTAACATACCAGGTTTCGTCTTTTTATCTCAAGTCATTTTGAAATGCTGCCGTAGAGAGTAGTTTCATTGTCACCCGCTGTATAAATAAGCCAGTGCATAAGGTTCAAAGTTATTAATAGTAGGCGTTGAAATTCATAAATTCAGCAGCAATTGATGCAATTTCTCGGTCATTTTTTCTTTCGTTTTCGATTTGGCCAAATTCGAGGTCAAATTAATAAAGAAAAATAGTTACTTCCAGTTCCATAAAAATCCAATATTTCCAGTTACAATCCCAAGCAGTTTCAACAATTCCAATTATAATTCTAATAATCCCTACTACAATTCCAGTAAAAAATCCAACAATACTACTTTTTGTGAAAACAAATATGACGCCAGCAAAATTTGCATAGCCCTTTTGGTTTTTGAGATACAAGGTGAAATTGAAAAGTAACACTTTTAAAGCACTCTCCGTATCAAACAATAACAATAAATATGTATGACCCCAATATTAATTTTGCGAAATATTTTGAAAAGTAAACGAACATTTTCATATAACCCTCAGACGGTTGAAAAGCAACTGAGATTCGACGACCGCACTGACCGCAGTATGAAACGCAGTCATTGATTTAGTTTGGTTTCAAGCAGCCTGCGCTCGTCTAGTTATTACAGAGTTGTTATATTTTAACGAGTTCATCATGCCCAGGTAGTATATTCATATCTAACATACAGGATCGCACATTGCCATAAAACGACTATAATATAAATGTTGCCCCTTTATATTTTGTCTTCAAACATCTGAATACTTCATTCCTGGCCCTCTGCTTGAGCGCAGCGAGTGCAACCAACAAAAACTAACCCAAAATATGAAAATCATGCACATTTATATTACAGTCGCCCTATAAAAGTTGCGATCTCGTACGTTCCATATGAATAAGCGCCCAAGTATTTCATTATGCTCCGGTTTCCCCTACAATTAAAAGCATTTAAGTTAATGATTCAATGCCGTTTTGAAGAAATATTAAATAGTCTTATAATAGTTTTAACTAATAAATTTAACTAATATTACCTAAAAGCTATGCTATAGAATACGTTCTAATAAATATTTCACTACTTTTGGAAGATTTTCGCGAGGACTTGTTGCTCGGACCCTTTTCTTTTTCAAAATTGGGATCAATATCCTCTACAAGCACACGCTCCGGTAGAGTTTTCTCCACATTTTCATTTCTTAATTTGACACCATTCTTATTACATTTGCTTTCTATTTCATCTTCACTGCTGGAGTATACACAGTTATCATATGGCCCTGACGATTTTTCAAGACTTTTGATGTTGTTCAAATTTTCTAACACTATAGATACTTGTTTATCCACGTCGTCATTCTGAAATGAGAAATGAAAATTGCAATAATTGAAGATTTCTATTGGTTCAACTACAAATTTTTAACGATAAATCTGAGCAGCTAGTAAGTTGCAACCCATGATACAAAGAATAACAGGTATGATATTCCCGAGTGGCCAATTCGGTCGAGTTCGCGCATTACGTAACAATGAGAGTGATTTTAAATAGTTGCCGCAAGAACTGTTATATCGAGGCCAATTAAATGTAAATTGGCCTTTATTAGTCATTTGAATAAAAATGCTATTAATATATCACTGTTTTGGGTTTATTTATGTTACCTATGGAAAGGAATTTTATTATTTTGATTTGTTAATAAACTAAATAAAAATCAATATGAACCAAAATTGATCACATATAAGAGATATCATGATTAGCAATTTTATAAATAAGAAACAAATCTTTAGCAACAAAGGTTTTAGCAAAAGAAATTTATAGAATAATTAAAAATCTTGTTAATTGAAATTTCAGCAGAGTTGCTACTATATACACTTTATTCTAAATAATTATAGCAGGGAACATAAAGAAATATTAGGTATTATAATAGATATATAGTTGATATAATGGAAGGTGTAGTGATTGGTTTTGTATCACAGATGGAAAGATCTATTTATCTTTTCATATCGGAATTTTATTTATTTAAAAATAACAAAAAGAAATAAAACGAGGCTTTTTGGACAAATTTTTTTTTTGAAAACATTTTATTTAATACAACTCACTATTACAATACGATAAATACATAAATTCCTAATCAGTGCTTTAAGCTCTAGCCTCGAGCATACTAATTACAACTTTTGTGTCGGAGAGATTCTAACTAATATTTAGATACCAATTAAGTAGTTTTATAAAAACATTATAATTTAGTTATTTATTTATTTATTTATTTATCCTTGTATCAACAACTTTTACGAAGCCAAAAATAGATACAATCAAACTAAAAGCTAAGCCTACAAACTAGGAACATATCCTTATATCTATTTCTCCTTTTATTTGTTTTTAAACACTTCAACTGAAATACAAAATATATCAATATTACTGCAATAGCTATTAAAATTATTACACAGCCTTATCAATGGAGAATTTTTATAAAGGTTAGTTATAGTTAAATCAATCAACCGCGAACTTGAATCAAGGAAGGCTCTAAAGTTTCAGTAACTCTAGAGTTTTTAACCCACTACATTGTTATATGAGAGAAATATGTATCTATATATGATATTTATTGATGTCGCATATTATTTGCCTTTTATGTCACTTAAATTTTAAAAGGATAGGACCGCTTCGGTCCAGAACCCAGGGAATTGGAACAAAATCCAATTTAGTTACCTTACCGAAACTAAAGCACATAAAAAAGACTTTATGTCTCGAGGGCAAAAGAAAATAATAAAAAAAGTAAAATTATTAACTATAAAATTTCAAGGTTTAGGATAGAGAACAATACACAGTTTGTCCAATCTATCAAGTTTTGAATTTGACAAATCAATTGAATGTCATTATAATGATTAGATTGTTAGATTTATATCCTATTGCGATGATTTTAAATTAAAAATAATTTTGTTTTTAGGATGCTACAGTATTATGTATTTTAAAGCAATTCTGTTAGCAACACATTCTTCTTTTTAGACTGTTAGTTAGGAGGATCTGAGTATGCAAAATGTGAGGACCGAATTTTGTCAATGGATAGTAGCTGAGAATAGATCAAAGCTTAATAATCCGGATCTTGCCGGTTCATTTTTGGTCCAATTTTTTTTATCCCTCCTCCTGTTATTTATAAAGGAAATCCATAGGGTACATACTATGTAGTCATTTTAATTACTATTTCGGTTCTAATGTATAGTTTTGGTTTTGGTTTATGATGAAAGTGATGATAGGGTTTTAAATAAGAAAATATAAAATATGATGAAAATTTGTGTTGCCAGTGGGAGTTGTACTCACGACCTGTGTTTCCGCCCCAATACACTAGCTACTGAGCTATATACCGTAAGTGTGATCTTATAAAACATTCATTTTACGACATCCACGACAAATGACAAAGCCGCCTTTACCAGAGTCATTGCTTCAGCCTTGTACATGTATGTCCAGTTGTCGAACAAGGTCTTGTAGTTGCAAAAAGTCAAAATCACCTTGTATTTTTCATCGTGTAAATGCATAAATAATGATTGCCTGAATAAAAATTACTAATTTTTTACCTTGCTTCTTGTTTTCGTATATTTCTATTTGTATTCCTTGCTTCCTCTTCTATATTTAAAATTATTTAAATTACAATTTTTGTTTTGTTTTTGGTTTGTTGTTAATTTCGAAGATAGTTTTTAAATGAAAAAGTGTTTGTTAAAAACTTTTGTCACTAGTGGGATTTGAAACCACGACCCCTGAATTTCCGGCCTCTAGTAAGTCAGTTTGATTCGTATCAACAGACAGGAACGTCAAACTGGTGAAAGCAGTTTGATAACAGGGAGTGACGCCCCCGCCATTTCGAGTTCCAAATGAGTCTGAGATCGATGCTTCCAGTGGAAGCGGCCCTAGGTGGTAGATGCATACGTCTACTGGCATCGTCCGGTGAAAGACCACCCCACCAGAACTGGGAAGTGCTAAGTGGTTTTCCCGAATCACGTTCCGCTTCCGCGCTGGCCGGGTTCCACAGTAGGAATGATGGTGCGTCCGGGATTAAAATATTCCGGAAGTAAACTCCCCGGCCATTCGAATCTCCGGGCGCTGGATGACCCCGGGAGCCCTTCATTCCGCATTTTACAAACAGCAAAGATACCGAACCAATTTAGAATAGATTTCTTCAACATAAGAGGCCTAAATGCAAATATAAATTCGGTACACCAACATCTACAAGCAAATAGACCACACATACTAGCCCTTACAGAAACACAAGTATGTTCTACAACAACAGTAAACTACTCCTCTCCTGGTTACGACTTACATACCCGATTTAGACATAAATTCGGAATATGCCTTTTGTCCGAAGCGACCTTTCATGTCACCGCGACGAAACACTCGAACCGAACAACCTTGACACATGTGGCTCAAGTTCACCATCAAGGGATTAACCAAGTTTATATGGTGTCTCTATCGCCCTTCGAGCGATAGAGCCTACCAAAGCTTTTTTACAACACTAGCTACCACTTTTGACTCAAAACAGGTCGATCACCCCAATTCAGAAATAATCGTTCTGGGAGACTTCAATGCCCACAACACCAACTGGCTCAAATATCACAACAAGACCGACAACGAAGATAGAGAAGCTGAAGCATTTGCCATCAGCTGCAGGCTTACTCAACTTGTAGGCGAACCAACTCGAATCTCAGAGATGGGCGAATTCGCCGCCCTCTTGGATATTCCTAACCACCAATCCTGACCAGTACACAATTACTTGGCTCCAGGAATTTCTGGTCGGTAGCAGAGGCAGTAAGTAATAACTTTACAAAAACCTCTCTTCCACCTTTGACAGATGAACGTAACATCACGGCGACTATAGCCAAGGAAAAGGCAAACATGATCGCCAAAACGTTCTCATCGCACTCTACCTTAGACGTCCCCCAAGGCAAGGCTCTTCCCGCCATATCCAACATCAACACTACCATGGCAGAAGTCAAGTTTCATCACCGTGATATTCGTAAAATCCTTAAAGAACTAGATACGCAAAAGGCATTAGGACCAGACGGAATACATGCCATCGTGTTAAAGAACTGCGCCAACGAACTAACACCCGTTTTCCAGGTTTTTTTCTCTGTCTTGCGGAAAAGGGATTTACCCATCTTCTTGGAAAGTCGCTCGGGTGCAACTTGTTCCAAAAACAAACACGAAAACTACGCCCTCAAACTATCGCTCAATTGTCTTGCTTCCATTAATCTCCAAAGTCATGGAACGTGTAGTCAATCAGCAACTACTCAAGTACCTCGAGAACAACAGAATAATCAGCGATAATCAATACGGGTTTCGCAAATAAAGATCGACAGGAGATATATTGGCCTATGTCACTCATATATGGAGTAGGGCAATTGAGAACTACGGAGAGTCTCGAGCGATTGCGTTGAATATTTCGAAGGCATTCGACAGAGTTTGGCATGACGGACTGCTCAACAAACTGCAGTCCTTCGGACTGCCAACCACTCTCTGCAGCTGGCTTGCCAGTTTTCTTAAGAACCGATATCTGCACGTTGCAGTTGATTAATGACCTGCTGGCCGAAACGAATAATCCTCTTTACAGTTTTGCAGATGACAGTACCCTTGTCTCCCAATTAATCAAGACCTGGAGAAAGTTCAAACTTGGGGAGACAGAAATATGGTTCAATTCAATGCAGCAAAGACCCAAGTAGCCACGTTTACCAACAGTGCCAATACGGCGGACCCTGACACCTTCATCCTCGTCAATCGGACTGCTGGGTGTCTCGGTCAATAGCAATATGTCCTGGCATGACCACGTCGCTAACATCGCAAAATCAGCCTCACAGAAGCTTGGGGCGCTATTTCGCAAGAAAAAACCGTATACACCGCAGCAGTTGCTCTTGCTCTAAAAAGCGCAAATAAGACCGTGTTTAGAATATTACTCGCACATCTGAGGTACCGTATCAAAACACACCCTAAAGCTGCTGGATTCCATTCAGAAGAGAGCTGTGCGTCTTGTCGGCGACCTGAAGTTGACCCGGAATCTGGATAGTCTGGAACACCGCAGACATGTGGCCGAGATGTCTACAGATACTTTCATGTGGCCGAGATGTTTTACTTTCACAGGAGATAGTCACGATAGACGGCAAGAGTGCAACCAGTTCGTCGTACAACTAGAAACACCTCGAACATCGCTTTACAAGAACTCCTTTGTCTATCGCACTGCATCACTGTGGAACTGACTACCAGGACATCTGTCTCCCCTAATTACAACCTACAACTATTTAAGAACCGTGTCAATCAACATCTGCGCACACACACCGCTCGTCGAGCGCCATAGGATCTCTCTTTAGTGTGTGTGCCACTACCATAAAAAAAAAGAAAAAAAATGTGATTTATCAATATAGTCTGATACGTTGAGTATCTGAGCCAAATGTTCAGATATATTCGGTTGGAAATTCCTTCCTGTAAACACATAGTCCAGTTGCTAAGGTTTATTATTCTTCTTTCTTTGCCTTATCCTTTCCGGATGTTGGCGATCATCATAGCCATTCGAACTTTATTGGCACCACATCTGAATAGCTCAGTGGAGGTAACACCGTACCATTTGCGCAAGTTTGCCAGCCAGGAAATTCTTCTCTTACCTGGACCTCTTTTGCCTTTCACTTTACCCTGAATAAAGTTCTGTAAGATGCGATATTTACATTCATTTCTCATAATGTGTATTCCACTCTGTATTTCGTCCAACGCTTTCCTGAATATGATCTCAGAGTAAAGGTTGAATAGGAGAGGAGACATCACACATCCTTGCCGTACCCCACGATGAATTTCCACAGTTTCGGAGTATTTTCCTTCTATCCGTACATTTGCCCTCTATCCCCAATAATGGTTGCTGAAGATCATTTTGCCATGTTGACATCTATCAAATGCCTTGGTATAATCCGCAAAACATGCCTATACATCGCAGTTGACGTCTGCATTGTTGGAAAAGTACTTGTACTGCGAAAAGAGCTTCGCGTGTTCCAAGGCAATTACGGGAACCGAATTGGGTGTCAGAGATGTTTGATTCGCACTTTTTGTATATACGAGCATGAACTATCTTAAGGAATACCTTTAACACATGGCTCATAAGATTTATTGTTCTAAAGTCTTCACAAGACTGGGCATTGGACTTTTTGGGTAGTGTGACAAAAGTAGACAACAACCATTCTTCTGGAATAATTCCAGTATTGTAAATCCAATTAAAAAAATTCTGTTCTGAGGCAATTTTCCTCCATGATCTTAAGAATTTCGGCCAGTATGTTATATGACGCGTTGCTTTGCCACTCTTAGTTGTTTTGATAGCATATTGAACTTCGGATATAGTTATCTCTTTACCTTGTGCATTTTCGAAGCGCATTTTGTGGGGGCGATCTTCATCTGTGAATAGATTTTCTATATAATTCTGCCTTACCTCTAATTTTTCTTCCATTTCCTAATTTAGGTCACCGTCCTGATTTTTTATGTTTCCGGAAATTCTCTGTCTGTGCTTGCCGGTTGCTTCTTTTATCTTCTTATGCACGTTGAACGTATCGTGTCGTCTATTGAGGTCTTCTATTTATTTACATCTATTGTTCATCCACTCCTCCTTCGCCTGTCTGATTTTATTTCTGATGGATCGATGAAGATTTGAATATAGTTCTATATTATTGGTTTTAGC
>JAEQML010071899.1:0-15861 GCA_016904865.1 Pissodes strobi
AATTGTTTAAATATAAAATACCTCGTTTGGTAGGTATTGAAATCCTTTCATATAATAATATGATTTATTTGTAATACACTCACCTCCCATTATTATTCTCCCTTTTATATTACCCGATAAAATTCATAAATCTCATTATTCATTTCCCCACATCCCCACACACGTGTTCTCTCTTATCTCCCCCAATTCGGTTAGCTGTTAGACCAAGGTTAGCAATGCTGCCAAGATTTGCGTAATAAAACTTGCTGGCTGTGGTTTAGATAGCATATCAAATATTTATTGCACAGAGTGTCACTCGTGACCAGTGAATATACTTATCTTCTCTATTTTCAAATGTGGATAATATAAGGTTTAGTTAAGTGATAAAAGAACGGCTATCTATCTAACTATATATATATTTTTTATTATAATGCGCCATCGATTTTGCTAAGGTTGGTTTAAATTTAAAATGCTCCGGCGAGTAATAACTACCTGTTTGAGCCCGATATGCATGCACTTTGTTAAACTAATTTGCACACCTCTATGCAGCCCGGCACCCCCATAGAAAAAGTTCCGACACAAGGCTTCAGATCTCAAGCACAGTTTATACCGCACCGAATACGGTATAAACTGTGTCCCAAGTGCTACTTCTTCAAGGCAAGTAAACGAGTATCTCCCATGATTGAGAGTTTATGTGTTTCATTCATGAGGACATCCAGGCATTTTGATTCACGCGTTCATCGCTTCCTTTATGGCGGCGACAAACGGATTTGTAGCGTCCAACGGTTGTAGCATACACAATTAAGTTTAGCCAGAGACAAACAACGAAGAGACAGAAAATTTGTCCTATTGATGCTCTATCTTTTACTTAATGCATTTCCCTATAGCTCTTTCTTTATTTAGCATCCACCCAAGGTGATCGCAGGTGGAGGGTGGAGTCTTGTCGACACTGTTGCAAAAACAAATGATGTATGTCTTTGTCTATAACCCATGAATTCTGAGCTAGAAGCTGACCAGCTGAATACTAGATGTAAATGACAAGTATGACAGTTCAATATGTGACACCATGTTTTCATTTTAGGCTGTTGTTAGTTTGGCTTGCTGGTGTTTTCTTATATTTTTTTCTGTTAATTTCGCAATTTTTTGCTTGCATTGTTTGTAGATTTAGAGAAGATGAAGTTGAAAAAATGCACTATAGAACAATCTATACATAAGTATTATTTGAAACGCTTAGACCATATTTTGTGTCCCTTATCTTGTAAAAGTCTGTGCGTCACCAGGCATTAAATATAATTTTGTATTTGTATAATGAACTGTGACATTTATTTGATTTTTTTCTAATGATTATTGATTTTTATTTTTTTAAGTACATGTGGTAGGCATATCTTGAATTCAGTTATTATTGTTTGTATTACACTACCACTATTAATTTCAACTGACTCATTTGTATTAATGAATATCATTGAGGTATTTATTTAATAAATATTTAGTATTTAGCCAAATTTTAAAGAATGTTCGGGGCCTTTCGGCAGACAGAGTTGAAAGTCAAAAATTGGAAAAAAATAAATTCTAAAATATGTAAAATGTTTGGGTATTTGTTAAATTTGTATTAAGAAACCCTCTACTAGATAAAATATAATTAAATAAAAAAAGTGAAACGTAAAAATGTAATGTAAAAAGCCTCCTGATAGTCTTATTTGTACTTAAGAAATGATTATTTTGTAAGTAAAATCACAGAAAAGAACCATCAGATAACATAATAAAAACTATTTTAATAGACTCAATTATTGAGCTATAAGTATATTGTTTACCTAAGGTATATTGCAAATAAATTCAACTTTACTAATGCCTCCCTAAATGTTCAAAATGCTTCCCATCATCCTATTTCTATACACTGTAGGAGTCTTTCAAGAGTAGCAAACACGGCAGTTTCAATTTCTTCTCTTAAGATATTATTAATGGCAGTTCTAATTCTGTGGATCATATTTTCCCTAGTAGTGTTAGATTACACAGGAACGCAGGATGAAATAATACCAGGCGGATATTTGAAGTAAAATTATATTTTCGATATAAAACAAGTTAATCAAATAAAAAACCTTAATTCTTAAAATGCGAAACAACTACTAACTTAATCCTTACAGCGGAAAGGCGCGATACTTTCAATAAGACAGATTTGTCAATTTAGCAAAATCTTATCGGCCAAGTATTGCCGCTGTGTGTGCGTACACGAATAAAAAAAATCACCAAAGATATTGATTACGTCAACCAACAAGTAGTAGGTCGAGTGGTAAAAGTCGAGATACCTGAGATCCAGTAACCTAGCTGGCCATGGGAAGATGCTTCCTCTTCCAATCCATTTATACGGAAAATGCAAATCCAGGTAGTTCCGCACTTGCCTGGAAAGTGGGCAGGGCACCCGTCCGGTTGGAAAAATATTTGTAATCTAATCGTGTTTCCAATAATACATCTTCTAACAAAGCCCATAAATCGTTTCTCAAAAAATTCAAATATCTTCCTCCATTAAGAGTCTCCTCAGAAATAAAAGGACCAATAATTTTGGCATCTATTATCCCACACCATACATTTACGATCCACCGACCTTGAAATTATTGTACCTCTTGAATACAGTGGGGATTGTTTGGGGACCAAATAATACATATTATGCAAGTTAACACCGCCCGCACTGTAAAAATGATTTCATCGCTCCACAAGATTTTCAATAAAAAACGTGGAACGTCTTGTGTCATGTTTAACAATCAGTGACAAAAATTTAATCTGTTATCGAAATTCCTCTCGGTTAGTCCTTGATAAGTACCATGTGATATGGGTGTAGCCTAAAAAACTGTATAAGGGTAGGGTCAATGTGTAGGATCACACTATGCATTTTCGCATCATCAAAGCGATGAACAAAAAACCATACCATAATCCGACAAAGTTCACTATTCAACCCCGCAAAACGGGATACGGTAACAACCAATGCCGAGGAATTATTGCAACAACTCTTACACTGGATTTATAAACTCGAAAAGTTCACAATGGGTTGGGAGTTGAAATTTTAGTTCAATATGAACTAATCAAATCATTTAGTTCAATTTATAAACTCAGCGAAAAGTTCGCTAATTTTCAGGATGTTCGCATAGTTCAGAGATAACCAAATTTTATGTTCGGAGTTCGGAAAGTTCGTTCCAACCAATGAAAAATCACTGTACTAGCACGTGATCGCTGTCAATCGCCAATAGCCCATTTGACATTTAAGTGGCACCTCCCCATTTTTAACCGGTCAGCCTAGAAAGTGAGTTAACCTATAATAGTTACCTGCATCTTGTAACCAATTGAACTTATGAATAGTTGTTTTTATTTTTCCCATATTTAGGACATACACAACTACAAGCAAAAAGCAGACAGAAAATCCATCAGCTATCGATGAGAGCAGGCCATCGTTTTCCTGCTCATCAAGGTGGTCCACACTGGAGACAATTTAATCCCCGTCAACTACCAGATCCAGCAGCAGATCATCGAATGAAGAATTAGTTGTTCAGGGGCCCAATGAAGGAGTTGTAGTAGCTACAAATACAACAGGCGAGGAGGCCAATGAAAGAAAATCTCCAAAATCAAAAATAGGTCAGGGTTAACATTTTAAGAACTTTTTATAGTTTCGTGACTGATTCCGAATACCTATACCAGGTTCGATACCTCTATTTTTGGAACTGACTGAGAAACGGCAAGCCATAACATTAATGTGTTAGAAAGAGAATGATATGAAATAACATATCGGTTTAATGCATTGATCTTATGACACAGTTTTTGTGACTTTTCTCAATATATTATATATACTATCTGATAAAAGAACTATAGTTGATATTTTTTGACAACTTTGCGATTGTTCATTTACAATCTTGTATGTAAAATTGTTCAATATCTCTTTCTCTCTAGGTAGGGTTATATGTTCGAGAAAGCCCGGTATCTGTAAATAATGCTAACATTAAAAACTAAAACCCTAGATATACACAGATATAATCATAACAATATTAATATTTATTATTATTTTTAGCTATTCCAAAAAGGAAACACGGCCCTGAAGACGAATTTATGTCAATGGCTAAAGAAATTTCATAATCATTCAAGCATCTTAAAGAAATAAAGTAAAACGCAAACAGAACATTGGTTGAATACATTTTTACGGAATTGGAAGCCTTAAACCCTGAAGAAGCTAAAAAAAGAGAGCCCAGTTACTTCAGGTTTTGCACAATTAAATAAAATTTCTTATGTGACATTTATGATTTTTTTAGAAATTAAGTTGATCTTTAAACACGATTTATTTTATTTTGTTTTTCATGTTTATCATTTTTCTATTGCCGAAGTAATATTTCTCTGTAGACTTTTGTTATGAAATAAAATGACTGATTTTGAAAATTTTGTTTATTGATTTTTGTTAATTTCAAAATAAACAATGACATGAAATTGGGTTTTCTAAAATAATTTGTTTTTCAATACAGGTTTCAACACAGGTTATATTAACTACTGAAAAATTCGTCCTCTGCGTTAATAATTTCATTCTGCCAGGGAACCTGGCCTCTATGGGAAGTTAAATAGTCCGCCAAAGCATCTCTTAACCTGTAATGCAATCCTCGAGCATAATTGGCACTCATTCTCCTAACTGGATTTAACGGAGTTTGATCTTGTCTCCATCCACCATTCTGTTGATCTTCTGAATCAGCATATCCTGCAGGGCAGTATATATTATTTTCTGCACTTTTGGTACCCAATTCGATTAGGCAGTAGTTGTGAAGAACTGTTACAGCCTTCACAATGTGATCAACATTATCTGCCTTTGTATTAATCGTCGTTTTTAAAATACGCCATCTTGCAGCCAAGATCCCAAATGAATTCTCTATCATTTGGCGTGCTCTTGGTAAACGATAATTAAATATTCGTTGGGTACAAGTCAGATTTCTACCTGCATATGGTCTCATTATGTTTTTCTTTAGAGGAAAAGCTTCATCTGCCACAAAAAAAATATGGCAATTTAACATTTATACCTTTCAATGTGTTTTCTGCTGGAATGTTTAAACTTGCCTTATCCATTTGTTGACCCAAATACTATTTCGAAATAATACCCCCATCACTTTGGGAACCGTATGCTCCGATATCCAGAAATGTAAATCTGTACATACTATCGCATGCTGCCAAAAGGACTATACTGAAGTTCTTCTTAGAGTTAAAATACAGTGAGCCGCTATTGGCAGGTGCTTGTATGTATATTTATATGTTTTCCATCCAAGCTTCCGAGATAATGTGGAAAATTCCACCTTCGTTCAAAACCATTAGCTATTTCAAGCCATTCCCAATCACTTGATGGGCATTTCAATTACTTTTCACTAAGAACATCCCATGGTTCGACAAGTTTTGTGTATAATTTTATCTACAAGCATGCGGTAAGTAACTACTTACTTACAATTTAACGTAACCCGTCCAAATTACTAAAATAAGTTGATACTAAGTGAAATGAACTGAAAGATGATTAGACGACTAACCAAAACTAACCAAATCTGTTACAATTGATTATAACGTATCGTAACCGGTTCAACTGACTAAAATAAGCTGATACTAAGTGCAATGAATCGAAAGTTGATTAGACTACTAACCAAAAGTAACCACATCAATTAAAATTGATAATAACGGATCGGAACCGACTCAAATGACAATTTGAGACTAAGTGAAATTAACCGAAAGTTGATTAAACTAACTCAAACTAACCAAATCCAATTAAATTAATTAAAACGTATCGGAACCGTTTCAAATTACTAAAATAAGTTAGGACTAAGGGAAACTAACAGAAAGTTTAATGGACGACTAACCAAAATTAATCAAATCTATTAAAATTGATTATATAACGTATTGGAGCCGACTCAAATGACTAAAATAAGTTGATACTGAGTGAAACTAACCGCGTTAGATTGGGGATTGAGAGACGAATCGAATGCAATTTTTAGAACCACCACAAATGTTATAAATTTTAAAAACGAACGAAACTTGAATTAATATGCATTTATGTGGTAGGTATATTTTGGTAAACTCAACTTACGTAATCTGCTAAAAGTCATTTTTTACATTAGATTGTGTTAAGGGTGGGTGAGGGTGACTTTTAGTTTCTCACGACAGACTAGTCGTGCTTCATATCGTTAGATCGAGGAATGTGAGACGAATCGAATACAAATGGTCTTTTGCTTTTTACAACCACACTTATAACGTTATAAATTGTAAAAAAGAACGAAACTTGTAATATGCATTCATTTGGTATATTTTGATAAACTAAACTTACGTAATCTAATCTGATCTCACCCAAACTTCTATCAAATATTATATTTCCACACAATTATGATTTTTCTCAGATCTCAAATTTAATAAGCGCTGCATTCTATTTCGGCATTTTCAATGTCTCCCCCGGTTGCATCTTTGTGAAGGACCGTGAATTTTTCATTTTATAGGCAGCATATAAAAAGAAAGTGGCTGCAAACGAGGCATAAAAATGTGTTAACAGCATTTTGAAAATGAAAACTATGAACTAGATACTAGTCAACAGAAGTATAAACAAGGTTTTTATGGTGTTATGATTGTTAATTTTTATGAAAAATGTCCGAAATTCTATTGGTTACGAATTTTAACCAATCAAATATGAACTTTCCCAACTTTTTGATGATGTTTATAAATGCCATAAAATGAACTGTGAACTCCGAACTCCGAACCTCGCCAACTATGAACTTTCCAACCTCAACATTACGAACTCTACGAGTTTATAAATGGACCTTTATTATGTGATCGATCTTGCACCAACTGACTTATTTCCAAATGTTTAAAATATAGTACCTACCCATACTTATCATAAAACGTTACTGCGTAAATCATACCTGAAGTATTTTATAATGTTATGGACGGTTCTTCGCTTTATCCCCAAATCCGATGATATTTTTCGTATACTTATGAGGGTTAAAAGCAATATATGCGAGCACATTGATAACGTTTTCTTCCGAACAGCATCTACGACGTCTTCTTAAGATCGGACGGCGAATATTGCCAGTTGTTCTTAAGCGTAAAGCTAACCGGGTAAATGTTCCTTTGTCGTAATGGGGCCCTTGAGGGTACCTTATGGAGTAAACTCTAGCAGCAATTGTAGCATTTTGAAAAGTGATGGGCATAACCGAATTATTTTGATAACTGAATTATTTGTATTCAAATAATATTAATAACCGAATGATTATTTGAATAATCATTCGAATAAATTCAGGTTAGCGATCGCAGCCGGTTAGGAAGGAGGTTCAGCGTCATCGGCATCTTATTCGTAACTCGTATCTGCTGTAATTGTCTTATTAAGCATGGCTTAATAAATAAGTAAAATAACAATAGAATACGAGTAAATATTTTGAACAAAATATAATAAACAGCATTTTACGTTTTTCAATCATAAATACTTAAACTCCAAAATATGATTCTTGGATGTGTTGATTACATGTAATGAACATATTTATTAAAAATCTACTTTGCAAAAAAAGTATTTCTCTCTGGCGATGTATTTATAGTACTATAATAATATTAATAAATAACAGTACATAATATATTGTTATAGTTATATTACGACTTATGTATGCTCCTACATTCTAAATTCCAATATATAACCTAAAAACTAAACAAACATTAGGTGATAATTGGTGTTATGTATTGGAAAGCAGGCCGTATTCATTACGAAGAAGTGTGCCTTTTATTATGATTCTTTGAAGATGTCAATAAATTGCTGTATTTGCACTTTTTAGGTTTTCAGGCGCCGAAAATTGGATATTTTTTTATGTTAGGTACGCAATAAAAGTAAATTATGTAATCTTAACTTAATATTCGCTAGTTTTCAACCCCCCAAGTTCGGCTTCCACATTCCACAATTCCACATCCTACCGGTACATTTGAAATTTTTAAACTCATCTTTTATTCGGAAAACATCTAAACTTGCTTCATAAGTCATAACTAATAGTACGGGAGGCCACGACCAAAACCCTTGATTATCGCTATCCGTTTAAAACCATAAGAAATAGATAAAACATATTAAATCATGAATTTTTGCCTTATCAACTAGTATCCGGAAACGGTGCGTTTTAGTGGGGCGCCGTTTCTGCTTTGCAAAAAATTATGATGACACATATTTATTGCTATCCGTCTGGTTATTGGATAAATCAATTAACATAAGTTCATATTGTAATAATAGTGTATTATGATATAAGTGTATAAGAGGGCCTTTAAAGCACGCGCGACATATTTCAAAACACGACGCGCAGCGGAGTGTTTTGTAAGTCGCAAGGGCTTTAAAGGCATCTTATACACGTATATCATACGCTATTTTTTATTACGAATGCATCATAATCTTAAAAATATTTTAAATATTAAATTTAAGGGATATATTGACGAATATATTAATCTGTCACATTTGACATGATCAAATGTTTCTATAGCAACCTTTAAAAAAGTAGGCGCACCATAAACATCATTTTAAGCACGCTGCAGCGTGCGATAATCGTTGATTATGATGCATGCGTAATAAAAAAATTTTTATATCAGACATCTGCGGTGTTGCATTTTTGTAATATGATAACCAAAAGTTGTATACACATCTAACCTTATAAATTTATAGCTGTCCGATTGAAATATTTTTTAACATACTTGTTTGAGTGACTTTATAACGAAAATAATGTTTTCAGACACTTTCAGTGGTGCGAAAGCAAAGAAAAGTATTTAATAAAATTTTTGACGGACCTGTCTCACAGCCGGTGATGCTGGTAGAATTTGTCGCTTGCGCACAAACGCCAGTGTGTCACCTGTTTATTTTACAGTTTGGCATTGTAGTAATTAAATACAATTTTCAATGTTTCCTGCTCAATTATGGTCAACAAAAGTTTGTCTGATTAGCAGCGGGCACAGCGTAATGTATCTGATATTAGCATTTTTGTGATGCAGAATCGTCTTTCTACCATATATATCTGATTTCAGATAAATAGCGATAAGTTTCCCCTCCCCCAAAATTTTACATGTTACGCCCTCTCATAAAATGAAACGCACCGGCACATATTTCTGAAAATGATTTTTTAAGTATCAACTCGCCACAATTAACGAAAGAAGATAGTTTTCAGACAGACAGCAAAAAGTTTCTTTCTTTCGTCATTTTTATTTATTTTTTAAATTACCCTATGTACATGCACCACTATTTTTTTCTGATATCCAAAAATAGTATATTATGATATAAGTGTATAAGAAGGGCCTTTAAAGCACGCGCGACATATTTCAAATCACGACGCACAGCGGAGTGTTTTGTAAGTCGCAAGGGCTTTAAAGGCCTCTTATACACGTATATCATACGCTATTTTTTATTACGAATGCATCATAATTTCAAAAATGTTTTAAATATTAAACTTAAGGGATATATTGACGAATATATTAATCTGTCACGTTTGACATGATCAAATGTTTCTATAGCAACCTTTAAAAAAGTAGGCGCATCATAAACATCATTTTATGCACGCCGCCGCGTGCGATAATCGTCGATTATGATGCATGCGTAATAAAAAACATATTATTTACACTATTATTTAACAGCATATCGAAAAGCAGACAGTTTGCTATGAGTTTTTAGGGTCTAAATTGATAACAACTTTAAAAATTAATTAAGGGCATAAGCACCACCCAAAATGTCTGAAAATACCAGTTTTAGAATAAAAATAATATAATTACCAAAGCCACAAAGAAGTTTGCGGATAGCGATTGTCGAAAATTCTTGGTCGTGGCCTCCCGTACTATAAATTAAAACCGCTCCTTGCTCGTTGATCATTCGACGGATCGACGCGACGCGACAACGAGGTTTGTTCCTTCGTGTTCGTATTTGAATTCGTACGTGTCAGGTTCAGGTTATTTTTCATTCGAATACTTCTGGAATGAAAACCGAATAATACAGGTTATTTTAATAATCGGATAACAGGTTATTTTTCATTCGAATAAGCCCATCACTAATTTTGAATGGACTCAAAAAACACTGCAAGCATATCGTAAGCTTCAGCCCGAGAATAACAACCGCGGAGAAGCGACAACATAAATCCCGCCCAAAAATTTGGAGTGGGAGGTAAACCGGCCAACTGTCATCTCCACGTGCTTGCCAGTTTATTTTAGTCCGAGATATGTTTAGTACAGTCGTCGACGACAAAATTTTTGCGTGAACGCGTTTTCTTTGGTTTATTACTGAAGTGACTTCTTAAACGAGGGTAAAAAAAATTAAACGCTTATCAAATTGAAACGCTTTTCAAAGTGAAACGCCCCTTTAATTAAGCATGTTCCAGTATAGCTAGAAAGCTGAAAATTTTAGGACATGTAGCCGGGGTAAAATGACGATCCTGGAGGAAAACTGGACGCCGTACACCCCACCCCCCGTTCGGCCAGGAGAGGGGTGAGAAGAAAGAAACTAGGGGGAGGGGCTCTAATTTAAGGGGGGATTTTGGGGGAAAACATGTTTTACCGATCTCTACAACGGATCCTCGGATCGAAAATATGACGAGCGATGACCCCGTATCACGAAGTCATCTGTGGGGGTGGGAATTATACCTCACCTCCCCGGATATTAAAATTGATTATAACGCATCGGAACCGGCTCAATAAATGACTAAAATAAGTTGAGACTAAGTGAAACTAACCGAAAGTTGATTCGACGACTAACCCAAACTAACCAAATCTATTGAAATTGATTATAACTTATGGGAACCGGTTCAAATGATTAAAATAAGTTGAGACTAAGTGAAACTAACCGAAAGTTGAATCGACAACTAACCTAAACTAACCAAATCTTTTAAAATTGATTTTAACGTATTGGAACCGCTTCAAATGACTAAAATAAGTTGAGAATAAGTGAAACTAGCCGAAAATTGATTGGACTACTAACCCAAACTAACCAAATCTATCAAAATTGATTATAACGTATCGGAACCGGTTCAAATGACTAAAATAAGTCGAGACTAAGTGAAACTAACCGAAAGTTGATTGGACGACTAACCCAAACTAACCAAATCTATTAAAATTGATTATAACGGATCGGAACCGGTCCGGATGTAAAAAGTCAATCAGTTACACGTACTATTAACATATGTCAAAAGAAACAAATAATTATGTATATACGAATATGTCATGATGTGTATATCGTTGTAATGTAATTGTAATATGTCAAAATGTATGTTAAAATATTGTAAATTCATTCCTTATTAAAATACGACTATGTACGATTCTGTCAATCAAACGTTTTAATAAAATGTCAAATGTGACAGATGAATATATTCGTCAATATTTCCCTTAATATAACAGATATCGAAGAAATTGTTTAACAAAACATTTGTATTTTTCGATGCTCTATCGTTTGGAAATAAAATATGACACGTACAACTGTCACATTTGACAGTTACAGCTGTCAAATTTGTTTATATTAATCTGACATATGTCAAAATACATTGTTAACATTTTGACATATTAAAGTATTATACTTTGACATATATTTTAATCATTAAAGAATGCAATGCAATAGGGTCCGAAACAAAAACAAATAAAGAAGACAGTTGCACGTGTCATATTTTATTTCCAAACGGTAGAGCATCGAAAAATACAAATCTTTTGTTAAACAATGTTTCGATATCTGTTATATTAAAGGAAATATTGACGAATATATTCATCTGTCACATTTGACATTTTCTTAAAACGTTTGATTGACAGAATCGTACATAGTCGTCTTTTAACAAGGAATGAATTTACAATATTTTAACATACATTTTGACGTATTACAATGACATTACAACAATATATCCATCATGAAATATTCGTATACATCATTATTTATTTCTTTTGACATATGTTAATAGTACGTGCAACTGATTGACTTTTTACATCCGGACCGGTTCCGATGCGTCATAATCCATTTTAATAGATTTGGCTAGTTTGGGTTAGTAGTCCAATCAACTTTCGGTTAGTTTCACTTATTCTCAACTTATTTTAGTAATTTGAAGCGGTTCCGACACGTAATAATCAATTTTAATGGAGTTGGTTAGTTTGGGTTAGTCATCGAATCAACTTTGGGTTAGTTTCACTTAGTCTCAACTTATTTTACTTATTTGAGCCGGATCCGATACGCTATAAACAATTTTAATAGATTTCGTTAGCTTGGGTTAGCCGTCCAATCAACGATACGAAAATTTCGTAACGCGAGACGAAAACATAAGCCATCTTGTTATGCGACCTTGAAAAATCACTCTCATGAAACCAAATAAGTATTCACTTCAAAAAGGTTAGAACGCGACAAGTACAGTAAACTGTGAGTTAAACCGTTAAATCCTAAAAGAAAACTACTAGTCATAATACATTTCTAATAAAGTAAATATTAAACATGTAATTAATTACATGTTTTATCAGTGTATAGCATTTCTTTTCCCGTCATTACTTTTATCTCAGTGTATTAAACCGGCCATCTGTCACATATGACAAATTGAACTTGGCTCTCCAACTTCAAAGGTGCCGACGGGTTTTGTCGCTTCTCTGCGGTTGTTATTCTTCGCTTCGGCGTTTGTAGGCATTTTTAATAGAAAATAACAAAGATAATATTATATCCATGGAAATGCAACGAAAATTCCAGGATAAATATTATCTGTCATTATTCTTTTTTGTTACGGCCATATCGAGTATTTCTTTCACAGCCCACTACGCCATGTTGATAACTTTAGTTGACTTTACTAATTCGAATATTATAACTAGGTTTAGGTTTTTTGAAGAAAGCCTAGTGACCATGCCGTATTTTTTGTATTGCTGACTAGGGCAAATTATTTTTGCACTTTTTATCACGTACTTTAAAATTAAAATATCTAATTTATTCAGTTTACGATTGGACTGAAAGACATTGAAAAGCAGCACGGTATAAAAAGTAATCGCTCATATCTCCCGTTCAAATAAAGATATCGAGGTGCCGTTTCCGTCAGTTTTTAGATTATTTTATACTCTTTTCACTTCAATATATAAAATTATATAGGTAGTTCCATTTAGAAAAATAGAGAAAACCTAAGAAGTTGAACGATTTTTCAAATAACGCCAACTAGCGTTAGACCTAGTTGTTGGAAACTATCCAACAATCTCTGTCTCTATTTAGAAGGAAATACTTTACGTAGTTAGGTTGGCAATACTGCAGAATTGCCGCCCTGCATATGTTTCCTCTGAAGTAAGGGAGAGGGAGAAGCATTCGTTGCTTCCCTTTTGTAACGCGTGTGCAGCGGCGGATGGGAGGACCGGGAGAACGGGAAATTTCCCGAGGGGCCTCTTACTGTGGGGTATCATGGGGCCCCTACTGCTACAAACTACAGATGGGCCACGGGCCAAAAATTAAATACCGCGTGTTAATAAAACTTGTTGAGGCCTCTTGACTCTTGGCTCTCGGTCTATAATTATTACTCTCTCACTTGGAGGAAATGTCAATCTTATAATAATCACACATAAATCTAATTTTAAATAAAAAATTATATAGTATAGGTAGGTTAGAAACATGGCATTAAATGTAACAATTAACGAAACAGTTGTAACTGGCAACGCAGCAATTCCGCTATGTGAGTGAATGTCATGTATGTATATGCTTAAGTTAATGGATGGATAGTGGGTCCGAAAGAAACGATTCTAAATAATTACCGAATATTCCTATTTTAAACGCAGGAACATATCATAACACGATTATTAAAAAATTAAGGGCAGTGTGTGTACTGAAAAATAGATGTATCTCAGTTAGGTGGTTCCCGTGAATCCAAAGGCGCGTGGCGCACGGGGCACGGGCGAAACGTCATCGATTCTTTGAAGCTACAGACTGCGTCGTTGTCAAGTCTATTGCTACTAATTTAAATTCAAGGTAATTTTATGCTTGGGAAGCACTCTAATTATTTTTCTTTATATAGTCAAATTCGAAATTGTTGTAAAACGTGTCACGACCTGTTTTGTCTAGCGTATATCGATGCGAAAAGTCCCACGTTGGGCGCCAAACACGCCCTTTCTGTCCTTCTAATGGGCGCAAACTTTCACTCCAGTCTAAAAGGAACTGGGAGTGAATAATCTCAAATCGAAGGAACAAAAAAAATAATTTCGAGAATTTAAAAATTAGATATTTAATGAAATAAAGAAATAAAGTATGTCAATGCGTAGACTAAACCGAGCTGTCGCCGAGCGTATAAATTAGGCCCTAGCTCAAATGCCGGAGAGTAGGGTGCGGGTTGATTTATTTAAGGCGCCACGGGCTTTTAGACGACACATGCAAAAATTACCCCAAAGTTGAAATATGGAACTCGTTTTAGCTTAAGCTTCGCGACAAAATAAATGAATACCAAAGATTCGTTATTTATTTCTATCCGGGAAAACGATCAATAACACTAAAATGAGTTAGAAAATTAGATTAAATTTTTATACCGGCAATTTGTCAGTATTAGTAATGGAAAAAAAATAATTGCCCGAAAATTAATCAAAATCAAAGTCGGTATAAAGCAAGTACTTGAATTAACCAAAGAAAACAACTAAAGTCGATGAGGACAAATATTCAAAAATTAATCAAAAATGACCAAAGAAATAGGTAAACAAATATTCAAAAAGTATTCAAAAATAATCAAGAACGTTTCAATTATTGAGCGCTAATGACAAAAAACAGATACTTACGGTGCCGCCTGTTCTGTTGGAGATTCGCTTAAGTTCTAATTAAATAAAACAGGTGAATAAACAAACAAGGATTGGTTTTATTACCTAATAAGAAAATATGACAGCTGGTCACGAGGAAAAAGAAGGATTAAATTGGAGAAAATTTCAGTAAATCAATTCTTATGGTTACACTGTATTCTTAAACAAAAAAACGTAGGTTTTCTCGGTGAAATAATTCACATGCTTAATCTAAACAAATTCCGAAATAATCAGTTGTAATTAATGACGATCGCTCAAAGTATTAATAAAAAGACCGTCAGTAAAATATGTCGATAGCCAGCGATACTGCAAATAAATTCTCGTTATAGGTAAGTTCAATTAGATCGAGTAATTACCTAAATAAAGACTAATTCACGTTGCTCGAATCATGATCCGTTACGTATGCCATATAACTAACTAACTATGGTTATTCAGTTCAATTAAGCTTCGTTGATAACTGCCGCAAAAACAATATATAATAAGAACTAGTTAGATCTAGTGATATTATAGCCACCAATTAATTGCAGACTCTGACCTTAACATGTGATAATTTATGATAATTTACTCCACGGTCAAGTTACCGGTAGCATACAGATAATAAACAATCTGTTCGAGTAAAGAAAATATCAAAGGCCGGGATAAAAAAAAACAATTAAAAATAACGCAAGGTCTGCTAGGCTGCAATAACACTGGTAGTTATCTGATCTACAGTTATCCAATGTAAGCCATAAATCGTGAAAACTGAGAATAATAATAAAACTAGTTCGACCTACAACGTTATTGCGTCAGTCAATTAAAAGTTCATAGAAATTCTATCCAAAATCTGATTTATTTTAGGTCAAGGGATCTATCTGAATTTTAGAATTTGATTAAATAAAATCAAGCATCTTAGGCTCGACAAATTGCCCAAAAAATTCAAAGTTCGTTGAAGAGGAAATTTTAATGACTAAATGTTACCTTAATTAAGGAGAAAAAGATTAAAAGTTAATTTTTGTTCGAAAACAAAGCAAAAAAAGAACAAAATAATAATAATTAGAGATCGTAGGTTAATTACGCACTATAACCCTCGTAGATATTTGGACTGACCAGGCTTCGACGTTCTCTCGATCGAGAAATTTAAATAAA
>MU195390.1:1393-15861 GCA_016904865.1 Pissodes strobi
TTAATCGAGCGAGTAGCCACGTTTTTATGCAAACTGTGAGAATACGGTTAGAAGGTGTTAGGGGTAGTCGTGTTCTAAGAGCTTTGATTGACACTGGTTCACAAAAGTCTTATATTTTGCAATCTACGGCAAGTTTTTTGGGTCTCGTGTCTAAGCGTCGTGAGAAGGTAATACATTGTCTCTTTGGGGGTTCATTGTCTGAACAACATCATGAATGCTATGACATCAAAATACGTAACGGCAATTTTAGTTTATCCGTAGAGGTTTTGGCGCAGCCAGTCATCTGTGCGGACATTCCACCAGTGTTTTATGGTGATTGGGTCAAGGAGCTGAATGCGATTGGGGTTAAATTGGCTGACCAGTCTATCGGTACAAGTGAAAGTGGAAAAATTGATATTTTAATAGGTTCCGATATAGCTGGTGTTTTATATACCGGCAGAAGGCATGTACTGTCTTGCGGGCTTGTGGCAGTTGAGACGTTTTTGGGTTGGACCTTGATGGGTAAAATTCCTCTGTCGCAGCCCTGCAGTACCACCATGGTCGACATAGCCCTTTTCTGCAAAGATGCGTCGTTGCCCCAGCTCTGGGAAATCGACATTTTGGGCATCAAAGATCCAGTCGAAAAGAAATCCCAGGAAGATGTAGCCTTGGCAACTAAAACAGTTTTCTTAGAGACAGTAGTTGTTAATAATGAGGGAAGGTATGAGGTTCGGTTACCGTGGCTGGAGGGTCATCCTCCCCTTCCCAGCTTATATAATGTTGCTAAAATTAGGTTACAGAATACGGTTTGCAAGTTGAAGAGAAATGGTCTAATGAAAGAGTATGATCAAGTTTTCCAGGAGTGGTTGACTGAAAATATAATCGAGGAAGTACCTGAGGAGATACCTGCGATGGTGGATGTCCACTATTTGCCGCATCGACCGGTCGTTAAGGAAGGCAGTACGACCAGGATCAGACCTGTTTTTGATGCGTCTGCGAAAGAAAAGGATAAGCCTTCACTCAACCAATGTCTGGATAAGGGTCCTAACATCATAGAGTTAATTCCGAATATTTTGATGAGGTTTAGGTTAAACAAATTGGGTGTAGTGTCAGACATTCGGAAGGCATTTCTGCAAATCAGTCTCAACGAGACTGATAGAAACTTTTTGCGTTTTTTATGGGTTGATCCCGAAGGTCGGGAAAAGATTTTTCAACACAGGCGTGTGGTATTTGGTGTAAGCAGTAGTCCGTTTTTGTTAGGGGCAACCATTGAATATCATCTTTTAGAGTCATTAAAGAAATGTGCTAGTATGAGTACATCATATAGTGAGGAGAGCATTTTGCTGCTATTGAAGAGTTTTTATGTCGACAATTGTGTCACAAGTGTATCGAACGACGACAGACTACAAGTGTTCATTAAAGAGTCAACTGTTCTTATGAATGAAGCAAAGTTTGACTTAAGAGGGTGGGAGTTTTCGGGTCAGGTGTGTGATACTTCTGATACTCTACCTCTTACTGCGGTTTTGGGAATGATGTGGGATAAATGTGAGGATACTTTGAGGGTTAATGAAGCATGTTTGAAAGGCGTGAATGAGCTTGTGGACAGGCCTATAAGTAAGAGAGTAATGCTTTCATTTGCACAAAGGATATTCGATCCAATAGGTTTCACAGCACCAGCTACCTTGTTGCCAAAGCTGCTACTTCAAAAAACATGGGAGAAAAAGTTACCTTGGGATGCCCCAGTGGATTCCGAGATAGAAAATGAGTTTCGTCGTTGGTTGAATGAGTTATATTTTTTGCCAGAGATTAGGATACCTCGGTGGATTCACAGAGACGATTTTAACAGCGGGAGTGTTCATGTTTTTTGCGATGCGAGTAAGGACTCTTATGCTGCAGTTATATTTTTTAGAGGAGTCTTCGAGGGAAAGATTTTTATTCGTTTGCTGTCAGCTAAGTCTAGGATAGCTCCGTTGAAAAAGATATCTATACCGCGTTTGGAACTTTTAGCTGCTCTGATTGGAACAAGATTATTTGCTTCTTTAAAGGAAGAGCTCAATTTTGATCAGGAGGTACAGTTTTATTTTTGGAGTGACTCTTCTACCGTTTTGAGTTGGGTACGTCGTAGGGAAAATTGGGGGACATTTGTGGGTAACCGGGTGAAGGAAATTGTGACTCATACGTCTAGTAAAGATTGGCATTTTGTCCCTGGAGTTTTGAACCCTGCGGACCTTCCTTCCCGCGGTTGTTCCCCGAAACAGTTGTGTAAGTCCAGATGGTGGGAGGGTCCGAGTTGGTTGTATGAAGAGCCAAAGTTGTGGCCGCAAGTTGATTTTGTATGCGATGAGGAAGAGATTCAAAAGGAAAAGAAGAAATCTGTTATTACGCTTATTAATTCCGATTTTTCTTTGGAAGATTGGCATTTTTCATATTTCTCCCAGTTCACCAAGACTTTGCGGATGGTTGGGTGGCTTTTCAGGTTCCTGCATAATATTAGAAATCCGCCATCAAGGTTGCAAGGGGAGCTTTCTGTAGAAGAACTCGAGAAAGCGGAGGTTCATATTTTAAAGTTGATACAACATGAGTGTTTTAAAGGTGAAAATGACCCTCGCTTATGTAATTTAAGTCCTTTTAAAGACAAACGAGGCTTAATTCGTTTACGCACGAGAATCAGTAATCGAAGAGATGCTGAGCAATTCCGGTTACCTGTAGTTCTGCCGGCGAAGCATTTTCTGGTGGTTAGGCTTATTTTTGAGCAGCATGTCAAATCTTTGCATGTGGGTACACAAGGACTAATGGGTATTATACGCGAAAACTATTGGATTCTTGGAGGGCGACGAGCTATCAAATCGGCTATTTCAAGTTGTGTCGTATGTAAGCGACAAAAAAGTAAAGCATTTGTGGTAAGTTTACCTCCCCTTCCATTGAACCGAGTACGCGATGCTGCTACATTCGAGATAACGGGGGTAGATTTTGCGGGGCCTCTGTTTCTTAAAAATGGGGAAAAAGTATGGGTGTGCCTCTTTACATGTGCCGTTTACCGTGCCGTACATTTAGAATTGTGCACGGGATTATCCACCGCGAGTTTTATGCAAGCGCTTAGACGATTTATAGCGCGTCGCGGTCGGCCAAAGACTATCTATAGTGACAATGGTACAAATTTTGTCGGTACCGAGAATGTGTTTAATAGACTGGACTGGGAAAAGATAACCACAGATTGTAGTATCGATCGCATTTCGTGGCGTTTTAACCCCCCTACCGCTAGCTGGTGGGGCGGTTTTTGGGAAAGACTAGTGGGCGTTTTAAAGCAAATCTTACGCAAAGTTTTAGGTCGGGCCTGTGTGTCCTATGAAGCCTTAGTTACGATTCTGTGCGATTGTGAAGCGATCATAAACTTGCGACCACTCACTTATGTTTCTAATGATGCTGATGAACTTACGCCACTGACACCTATGATGTTCTTGAGAGAACAAGTTGGCACTGGTGTCCTTGATTGTGACATTGTTGACACAACATCTTTGTGTAAAAAGATTCAACACCTACAGAAACTGCGAAACGATCTGAGACAGAGATTTCGCACGGAGTATTTGGGACAGTTAAAGTCCTGGAATTCTAATAAGCCTGGCAGGCAAATTTCTATAGGCGAAGTGGTGCTTGTGGGAAATGATAATGACAAACGTCTCCAGTGGCCTTTGGGACGTGTTGTTGAGGTAATTCCTGGCAAAGATGGACAAATCCGTCTTGCTAGAATTAACACTGTTAAAGGGTCTTTGTTGAGGCCTGTTCAGCGCTTGTATCCCCTAGAATGTAACTCGGAACAATCTGATGTGAAGAGCAATGAACATGGTATGTCTTCCTCAACGGAGAAGCTAGAAGCCAGTGCAAATGATCTCCATTCTGGTCCGGAACTAGCCAAAAACGCGGATGAGGGATTGGGAGTCATAATAGACAGAGTACCCTTGCCTAGTTCTCGGGTGACGCGTAGTGGACGAGAAAGTAGAGTGCCGAGGAAATATTTGTAACGGGTATTTTTGTCTTGTTTAATTTAAGGTAGTTTTAGGTTTGATGGCGCTTTGGCGCAATAATGGTTTTATGCTAAGTAAACTAGGACGTCTTACTTTGTTTTTGTGAGTCACTCACTTATGTTATCGTGACTCAGGTGGGAGGATGTTAAAGCCATCAAATGTTTTAATCCTAATATATACTTTTTACGCGAAAGGACCTTAAAATATATTCTGCAGCTTGTGCCGTGTACGCCCTCCACCTCTGTCACTAATTAAACACCTAAAGCAAATTTGTGACAAAAAAAGGTGGCTTGACGTAAGGTAATTAAAAATGTCATATAATAAGTCTGTTTACCATTAGAAGGCTCAAAATCAGTTTTGGCCTTTTATTTTTATTCGAACCGTTGTCGGTACGGTAAGACGGGTAGTTTTCCCGGAAAGCAACACAACAGATAGATTGGAATATGTGCAGAGTCGCTTTCTAAAATACCTATACTTTAAAGTGGATGGAGTCTACCCGCAAAGGGGTATAACTCAAAATTTACTGCTTGAGAGATTTCACCTTCTCTCTCTACTGGACTGTACTATACGAGCTAGGCAAATATTTCTTCATAAATTAACTGGCAATGATGTTGATTCCTCTGAGCTGTTTGGTCAGGTGAACTTCTGTGTCCCTTCATTTAACACTCGCAGGTCTTGTCAATTTTATCTTCAAACTGCCAACACAAATATATATAAGAAAGCGCCTATTTATCGTTCCTGCAATTGGTTTAACAAAATAAATGCAGTCACTAATTTGGAATTATCCATGCCGATCAAGACCTTTAAGTCTAAAATATGTAATGTTATTCCTGCACTGCGTTTAAACCCTGCATGAGTGTTATAAGGTTTGGGGGCGGGTTGGATATTGAATTTTTGTTCTTATTTATTTATATAATCACTTTTACTTTTAAATTATTTTTTTGGGTGATATATGTACTAAACATTATTGTAGTTTTTACCTATGTTTTGGTTTGTTGAGTTGGTGCATTGTCTGTCATAGGTGCTTGGAATCTTTGATTATGTTTGGAAATTGTTGTAATTAAGTATTTGAAATGTGTATTTTTTGTCCTCTTTTGGGATATTTTTTACTGTTGGACAAATAAATAAAATAAATAAATAAAATAAATAAACATATCGCTCTTTACATTTATCCGACGTTTCGGATAAAAAAACCATCATCAATTCTGTTTGATGATGATTACGAAGGAACGAAACGTCTGATTAAAAATCTAATTACGTCATCATGTAGAGGAGGCAAAATGGCATAGGAATGTGAATTTTATTTTGATAAATTTTCATTATTAAAGCCTGAAAAAAAAAATCAATTGCAATCTACGAATTCTTGAAATTTAAAACATAATTAATTTTTTTCAGGTTTTAATAAAGAGGATAGATCACAATAAAATTCCTCTTACCTAATGGCGTAATTAGATTTTTGATCCCGCGTTTGGTTCCTTCGTAATCATCATCAAATAACATTGATGATGTTTTTTTTTTTCATCCGAAACGTCGGATAAATGTAAGAAGCGATATGTCGTTGGATTTAGGATTGAAATTAGAGTTTTTTAGGAACAAAACAATTTTTTTCGACTATTTTATTAAAAAGATTGATGATGGTTACTAAGAAACGAAACGTCAGATTGAAAATCTAATAACATCAACTTGAAGAGCAGGAAAAGTAGCAATTGGAATGTGAAATTTGCATTGTCATATCTTTTCAAATAAAGTAAGAAAAATAAATAAAAACTAAATCGGGAAAATTCGTTTTTTCCCAAATATCTTCGGAAATAATCGGATTTCTTTAGATTTGATTGATTGGCGAGCATGTTTGCTTTTTCCTTCGCTGTAGTCGCCGTGATGCCACGTTCGTCTGTCAAAGCTTTATCAAACACACCGAAATATGCTAAAGATCAGCACCAATGCAGCAATTGGATTACAATTTCTTAGATATGAGAAATCAAATAAAAAGACCTCATTCTCTTCTTATTCTATCTGGTATTTTTAAGAAGGTTGCTTTAGAGGATTGACTGTTTTCGTACGAATGGGTGCAATTGCCATTGCAAACGATTTAAGTGACAATATATCAACTGAACATGATACAATAGATGTGCTACTTATTTACTCTAGTTGAGAACTATATTATAGTTTTAAAAGTAACCAGAGTCATTACAGCCTTAAGGACTCAAATAAAACTTATTTACCAGAAAGTTAAATATAAATATAAGGTATAAGCTTTTCAAGAATTACATCCTGCAACAGTTGTATCTTACGACACTTACAGGATGATTTTCAACACGAAATTCAATATTTCTTTTGGATATTCGCGTACAGATACTTGGGTAGTGTGCGATGAATATATGGCAAAAGTGAAAGCTTTAGCTGTGGAAAAAGATAATGAAAAAATTGATCAGCTCACAACAATGAACATTCCTTATAAAAAACAGGCGGAATCCTTTTACATCCTTAAAAAGAAAACCAAAATCCAGGAAAGAAAAATAAGAGAAATACGCCATATGTATAGATTTCGCAAAAAAATGGCTCCCTGTCGAATATAGGTGCTAAAAGTATACTGTAAACGGTAACTTGCTATGTATTCCTTCAATGTTCACGTGAATCGATTTTTTACGGGTACCACGAAGCTATTGCGATAAAAGGGACGAATGATGTGGCCTTAATCTTATTTCACTCCATTATGAACGAAGTTCAGGAACTGGAAATTTTCTGCGATTTTGCAAGGACAGAACAAAAACTACACAATATTCAGATTCATTCATTATATAACGAACAATTAAATTCATGATCCTATGGACATCAAAATTATATTTCCTGTACGTGGGGACTTATATTGGCAGTACGATAAAAATGTTGGGTTATGGAACATAAAAGCACCGATGGAAATCCCTGAGGATTTCTAAAAAAAATAGTAAAACCATCCTCTTTTACTGTGGCCAATGTTACTAATTGGAAGACAATGCTGCAATTCAAATTCAAATATATTTCAAGCCAATTAATCACAAAAGATTTTTTCTCACGGCATACAATGTCATATAAAAGACTAATTTACAGATTAAAAACTTTACATATATAACCCTTACAGATTGCTAGAACTAACAAGATAAAATCATTACATAACATTTTACATTTTACAAAACACATTAAAAAAATCTTATGCTTTACATTCTACAGTGTGTCCAAAAAAGTATGCAACATATGGGAAACTTCTTTATTATTGGATTCTCAGAAAATTTTATTCTTCATAAAAGTTGGTGCTTGCCCTAAAACAGTAAGCGAGTATTTCAAATTTTACGTACTGCTTTTAGTGCGGATGCAAATGTCATTTTTCCGAAATCGCGTCAAGAGTAAAGTACCTTAATTTATAAAGATACAGCAAAATCTTATAAGGAAAAGTTCTTCCAAATTAGAAAAGTAATCTAAATATGAAATTTGAGTTAAGTACATCAATTTTTAATTTCCCATTTTTTTCTCGATTTTTTTCTCATTTTTCCGAAATCGCGTCAAGAGTAAAGTACCTTAATTTATAAAGATACAGCAAAATCTTATAAGGAAAAGTTCTTCCAAATTAGAAAAGTAATCTAAATATGAAATTTGAGTTAAGTACATCAATTTTTAATTTCCCATTTTTTTCTCGATTTTTTTCTCAAACGTTACGTCATCGGTGAATGCTTTGTTCTTTTGTTATTAGTGTACTTGCCAAGCAACTTCAAAATTTATTTAAAGTAGATATTAGTTACATAGTTGCATAATGTTTTACTTTTTACAGAGATAAAAGCCAGTTTAGTTATCAGTGTGTTGCAAACACATTTAAACAATTTTGGTCCAAAATAATTGTCCACAATAATTATTACAAAATACAATTGGAATGACTGACTCAATAATTAATTTCATATGTTAGAGCGAAGTAAAATTATTGCTATTTATTTGTTTTTATTCCAAATGCATGGCCTACTCTTCAAGACCAAATATTTTAAATGGCTTTTTAGGATACTTGGGCATATTTTACTCATCGGGTGCACAAGATAAATAAATTATTAGTTGTTTTACATGAAATGAAGAGAGTTGGGTCTATTCATGATTTTGAGTGGAAAAAATTTTGAATCAAATGTGTTTAAATGTGTTTGCAACACACTGATACCTAAACTGGCTATTATCTCTGGAAAAACTGCAACATTATGCAACTATGTAACTAATTTCTATCTTAAATAATTTTTGAAGTTACTTGGCAAGTATGCTAATAACAAAATAACAAAACATTCTCCAGTGGCGTAACGTTTAAGAAAAAATCGAGAAAAAAAAAAGAAAAATTAAAAGTTGATGTACTTAACTCAAATTTCATATTTAGATTACTTTTTTAATTTGGAAGAACTTTTTCTTATAAGATTTTGCTGTATCTTTATAAATTAAGGTACTTTACTCTTGACGCGATTTCGGAAAAATGACATTTGCACCCGCACTAAAAGCAGTACGGAAAATTTGAAATACTCATTTACTGTTTTAGGGCAAGCACCAACTTTTATCAAGAATAAAATTTTCTGAGAAACCAATAATAAAAAAGTCTCCCATATGTTGCATACTTTTTTGGACACACTGTATACGAAACTCCACTGCAGAAATTCGTCGATGCTATAGAAGGCTCTTTCAATCAATAATTTTTTAATTGAGATCTTAAACCCATTTTCGGGAAAATTCTTATACTGTAGTAATTGACAGAGAATCGTGTCCTCTCCAGACGCAGATATACTGGCCTAATGTCACTGGTCTTGTTGGATATTGGTGGAAAAAATGATTTAGGGTGTATCGGTGTTGATTTTTGTAACAAAACAAGACACTCATAAATATATCTTCAAGGCAAAGTTAATATACCCATATCAACAAATGCTTGTCCAACATCATCCCTGTATCCCAGCCTTGCCACAATACGCACAGCTCTCCTCTGGAGTGCAAATATACGATTTGCTTGCCACTGACTGGAATACCGCATGAAAAGTCCGCAGCAACGGGGCCAATGGAAGCATTCGCGCCAGGCTCTTTGATAAAAAGATAGTCTTCAAGAGGCGTTGTGCCAAGTAATCCACATGAGCCTCAAATCTTAGTGTTGGATCTCTGATTACTCCAAGAAACCTCTGGCTCCAATTCACGCAAGCTGAAATATACGCTCACAGACGTTTTTAACATTCAGGGACAGCCTATTACACTGAAACCACTCTCTCAGGTCTTCCAAACTAGACGCCACCCTTTCATTCAGTACATCAATGTCCATATCTGTCTCCACCAAGGATGTGTCATCAGCAAAGAGAAAAACTCTTGAATGGGGGCAAGCTTTGCTTATATCGTTAATATATATTAGAAGTAGCAGGGGCCCTAGGCTTGACCCCTGTGGCACACCATCTCTAACTTCTGCCCAAGCATTTGAAATTGTGCCATTATATAGAGCATTTTGCTTTCGGTTTTTCAAATAGGTACTCAACTACTCTGGTCCAGTCCATAATACTCGAACTTGGCCAGCATTGTGGGACACACAGTCAAACGACCTTGACAGGTCACAGAATGTAGCATTAATATGTCTACCTCCCCCAAAGGCGTCGAATATGTACTCCAGACGCTCCATCACGGCATCTGTGGTAGAACGGCCAGTTCTGAAGCCAAATTGGCTTGCAGAAAAAAGACCATTAGCCTCAAAGTGGTCATAAAGCTGACTTTTCAGAATATGCTCAAAGATCTTAGCAAATACAGGAATTAATGAGATAGGGCGGTAATTATTAATATTGGTCTTCTCACCCTTCTTATATACCGGAATTACTTTTGCTAACTTCAGGCAGTCGGGAAAAATACCATCCTGGATACAGGAGTTCATCAATTTTGTGAGTGGAATAATAAAAACATCTTTCAGCCATTGAATTAGTGGAATATTTAAATCATAAATATCTGTGGAATATTTAAATCATAAATATCTGTATCTCTATCCCGGCACTGAATAAAAGTTACTTCTTTGAATTTAAAATTAAGATTGTTAATTTTGGACCCATTTAAGTCTGCCTCAGGCTGCAGTTCCATATAAGGTATTGCTGATAGGGTTTTATCAGCTGTACCTGCAAAAAATGTATTAATCAATCAAAGTACGCCAATAAATGGTCTTTTAAAACGCAGCCTATCAAAATTAAACATTCTTCATCCAGACATAGCAGTTTCCTATAATATCGCACGCCGTACTTTGGAGAAATGCTGGCCATCATTATTAGGGCACCACGGCAATGTCTACCATTGGAAAAGGGGTTGTTTGAAGTTGCCTCAAATCAAATCAAATATTGCTTTATTGTTTTAACATAAAATGTTTTTAACAAAGCCAGACCTAATAATAAAACATACATAATTATAAACCTAATAAAGCGAATAGAATAAAAAAATATCTATAAGTAGAATTTGAAATGCAAAAAGGCATGTTTAAAGGTCAAAACTCCAAAACAAAAAAATCAGACAAACTTAAAAATACTTAACATACTTTAAAACACTTATTTTTAAAAAGACAGAAAATTTAAGAACATAAGTTTAAATTTAAATAATGTCAATTGTCAACACATATGTAATAGACGCAAATAGTAAAAAAAAGAAACTGGTACCCTTTGATAAAATGGTAAAAAAATTGGACTTACAGTAGCAGACAAAACAAGTATCAAGTTAAAAAAATAAAAATATACACAAAGCAAACGCTGCATCACATGTCATAGCATGCCCGTCATAGTGTATCCTCGAGGAATTCCAGGACGGTGTAATAAGCTCTCAATTAGCAGACTCTTTAGATGTCTTTTGAATATCTTGGGGGATGCTGAACTTTTGATTTAAGGTGGGAGGTGGTTAAAGATATTTGTACTTTCGTAGAAGATTGAGCGTCTCGTCAGCGCTGAAGTAGGCTGGGGAAGACGGTAAATCCTGTTATTCCTGCTAGGATACCGGGAGCTTCTCATCGTGAACCTCGACTGGTATTTAAAGACAATACAAGCAGTCTCGAGGATATACAAAGATGGAAAAGTTAATATTTTCTCTTGACGAAAAAAAGGTCGACACGGGTCTCGGGGACCAGCTCTACAAATATATCTAACGGCTCTTTTTTGAATAATGAAAATCATTTGTATCATGAAGCCGCTTGCACTTCCCCAGAAAGCAACTCCATACCGAAGATGGGATTCAAAAAGTGAATAATACACCGACTTGCCAATCCTAGGGCCCAGCTCTTGAACAGAGATTCTAACAGCAAAACAACTAGATGATAGCCTACTAGCAAGTTGATTTATGTGTGAATGGAACTTAAGATCTCCATCTATGAAAACTCCAAGAAATTTGCTGTCAGGCCTGATCTCAACTGGAGCATTATCAATGAATATGTTTGCAAGATTACATTTAAAACATATCAATTTTGTCTTTGTGGGATTGAGTGTTAACAGGTTAGAGTCACACCGTCTTCACGCTTTGGAGATCCTCCACGATGATTTTTTGGAGGGAACCGGGGTCCAGAGCCTTCCACAATATGGTGGTATCATCAGCGAATATGGTGAACTTACCGCGAATAGGAAGATTAGGGAGATCATTTATGTAAAGCAGAAATAGGACTGGATCCAGAACTGAACCCTGTGGCACTCCGTGACCAATGGATTTGTAGGTAGAGCAATTAGGCCCTATGAAGACACGTTGACGACGACCAAGCAAGAACGATGAAAACCAAGATAAAGAAACTCCCCTGAATCCATAATGGTACAGTTTCCGCAGCAGAATTTCGCCACTAACACAGTCAAACGCGTTTGACAGATCACAAAAAACTGCTGCCGAGATCCTACCATCATTAATATGTGAGTACAAATCATGCACTAAATGATAAATAGCATCATCTGTACTAGTGCCCTCTCGAAAACCAAATTGGCACCCACTCAAGATGCCATTAGCCCATATAAAGGAGAGCATGCGCGTTTTCATGAGCTTCTCTATAATCTTAGACATGGTGGATAGGAGTGATATGGGGCGGAAGTTAGACGGGTTGTCTCCAGCTTACAATGGTATGTACTAGTATAAAATATCTTTATCTATTTCCATCGAGTTTCTGTTATTCGTCCCAGGCCTTCTGCCAATTTCCAGTGCAAAATTGAAGTCTAATGAAGTTTTGTACTAGGACTAAGTTAAATATATTAGTAACGTTACCATAATAAAATTTTCCCTTACTTTCTATATTATCGTTTTTTTTTCAGGTGTCTTCCAAAAATATAAGTGACTTATCGTTTGTGAGTGTGAACTCTGCATCAATCTGGCACAACCTGGATCATGGAAGCTCAATTTTTTACTTTCTTATAATATAATATTTTAGTTACCTTCACAAACAGATTTTTAATAAGTTATTGTACTGATTCTGTAACGTTTTGAATATTAAATTGTGGCTTTCTCAGTTTCGAGGAAAAATGGCTTGCTTCTTTTTTCCCCCCGATCCTTCATCATTTATGTTACTTCAGAGTTGATATTGCTGACATATTAATATTAATGAAATGCTTTGTACTTTCAAGTCTGAATCCATGGACGCAGTTGATGGGCCTGGCTGTAAAGGAAATGATGATTCATCAGAACCAGAGGTAATTTTTATGGTAGTATTTGAATATTTGCAGCTATACCGGAAAATTGTATGTTGTCCTGTGGACCTAAGGGTCTGAAAAAAGCAAAGAAGCAATTTCCTTTCTTCAACGATACATATAAATTATTTAACCACCCTTTGTTCTGGTAGAAATCTTTACATTTTTCACACATATTTATCTATTGATTTTTTTTTTCAGGCAAATCCACCAGTTGTCAGATCGGGGAAACCTGTGACGGTAAGCGTGATCAAGACTAAGGAAATCCTGGAGGAGACGCTGTCAAGTGGTAGTGATGCTCCTCCTGCAACTAGTTCAACACCCGTAGTACCTCCTGTTCCACCTCTAATAACGCCTGCGCAGAAGAAAGCTTCCATTACGCATTTTGTGGAGGTATGACGTTCGTTTTCAATTTATTCATACAAAGTGTGGCATCAGAAAGAAAATTAGGAGTGAATTCTAATATGGCATTTCTTAGCCTAATGTAGATATTAATTACTTAATGCAATATTTACCTGTTAAAATTATCTTTAAATCTACCTTTGTTTTTTTTTCACGAATCTGAATATCTTAGGGATTGGAGGGTTTACCTAATAATTATTCAAATATTCCACTTTCAAAGATCTTGTAAAAATTTCGATAATACGTTAAAAATAAAAATAATGCAAAACGTATAGACCAAAAGCATCCTGGTATGTGCCATGTTTATTTTCATGGTATAATCGAAATGATTTTGTCTGACTTCACTTTACCCATGACCAGAGCTGATTTTCGGGCGATGATTAACTGATGTTTGATATGAATAATAAAATCACAATGTATTGTGGTTAGATTGAAACATTCAAATTTTGTAGAACGTTTGTGAGAGTTGAATTTAATGATTTTTTTTTTGTTTTGCACTGGTTAACTTTTTGCAGTAAACAATGTAATAATTGCTTGTTTACATTTCCTAATTCTAAGCTGGATAGACAATAAATGCTATTTATTTATTGGTAATTAATATACAATGCAAATCAACTTTTTTGTCTGCGTTTTTCAGGTTGAGAACAAATTAGAAGAGATGTTCGCTGGTATTGTCGAAGAAGATCATGTCGACACCACTTCGACAAGTGCAACCCTGGAACCCCTGAAAAATGACTCAACTTTAGGTTTAACGGACGATAGGTAAATAATGTCTTGTCTATCCGGTTCTAAATTTTAATCTAAAGCTAGCGGCTAAATTAAACAAAAAGCCTTAGTTACGATTTATTAAATATGAGGATAACCAACTTTAAAGCAACACTATTACTTCGCTTTGTCCAAAAGTCTCAATGATGATAATACTATGCTGTAGATGTGTATCGTTTCTATTTAAAATATTTCAATCTATGCAATGTTTGTATCTAATGGGTTAACTTTTAATAGTACTTGCTTTTTCTCATAAAATATTTTATGTTGTGTTTATCTCCCAATCTTTTATGGTATGTATTAAACTACTACAGCGTTGTCTCTATTTTTTTCTATTAGTAGCTTTATAAAATTGGACGACTCTGTTGTGTCGGCCAAACAGGAGACAGTTGCTAGTCAAGGAGCAGAGCCTCTTGACGAACCTGCTGTTTCCCCGAAGCAGGAGGACAAAAAGGAGGAGCAGGATGACAAGAAGCCGATAGTTAAGAAAACGCGGAGGAACAGGCCACTTTCCAAGAGGGAGAATGATCAGGATGGAGAGGTACCATCTAAAAAGAAGAGGTAAATGATAATTAACATAGAAATAAGTAAAAAGTACTATGTGCTTCAGACAAAGAACCCTCGAAGGCATTTGATCGAATCGATCACCTTCTAT
>JAEQML010071902.1:0-15860 GCA_016904865.1 Pissodes strobi
GTAGACTGTTACGAATGGTATGTAAATGTAATACTTGATCTAATAATAGAAGATTATGTAGCATGGCAGAAAATAGATTAGTACTGTCGACGGACTGTATCATTAACTAACTCAGATTTATTTTATCCCCGTATTTTACTCACAACTTGTTATGGTGTTTCAGGTAAGAAACAACATCTGAACATGTTTAAACAAAAAAATTTAAAAAATATTATGTAAGTATGACATAAACTTAGTTTTATTAAAATAAAAAAGCTCGTAAAAAAGTATTACATAGGTATATTTATTTATTTATTTATTCAACGGGCAAGGCCGAATCAGTAGAGAAAATAGAATGCAGACACTTAAATGTAAATACAACTAGTCAGTTAATTAGAGTAAAAGTAAGTAATAAAATTGTACTGTTCCAGCACTATCTGTTCCTTAAACATAATTTCAATGTATATTCTGAAATGAAAAGGACATGCACTTCTCATAATTCTATTAATTGCCGCATGTTCTCCATAGCAAGTTCTATGGTGTTGAAGGTCGAAAAAAAATTGTATCCTTAGGGGACGAGGAGGAACGTAAAAGTTTAGTTCACTGAGCAGTCCTGGGCAATCAACAGAACCATGCACAATTTTATATGCCATAACCCATAACCACATCAGCATTCCTCCTTCTCACACACAGACTCTGTATAGCGAGCCCATGTCCAAGCTCCATGAAATTGACGCTTTCAGATGGTATACCCTTCATAAAAGCAATGTATTTAATAAACCTCATCTGTACAGATTCAAACTTATCTATGTGTTTTTGAAAGAATGGAGACCAAACAGCAGTCGAACATTCAAGCTGAGGTCTAACCAGTTATAAAGTCTGATCAAGTCTATTGCGCTGTTACGTCATATCATTCCATCTTTCTTTATGCAATGCACGTATGTACTAAATTGGTCCGTCAAATTGGAATCTTTGACATCGATTGGCGTCAATGTCAAAATATCATAACGAAAATAACAGCTTTAATTAATTTATTGATTTGTTGGTTTGGTAGTTGGTTTGAGTTTTACACTCATAATTGCTAATAAAAATCGTTTTAAGATGCCCCACCGGTTCAGTGAGAAAGAGCAAGCTTTAATTTTAAAATTAGTCTATTATTTCGCACGTGAAAAAGATGCTGGTAGGCCACTTTTACCCTGGAAAGCTGTGCACAATGTAAGTAATATATTTTTTTTATTTATTTGATAATACTAAAAATGTTATCTCTAGAAAAAATGTATTTTTGATGTGTAAACAACTTACGCGGCGATATGAGGACCAATCTCGGCAAATGAGACGCAAACCAATTCTAACCGCTAGGGCGGTATTATATACAATTTTGCCATTTAAAATCGTTTTAAATGGATTTTAGACGATAAAAAAGCATATTTTAAATTAAAGCACAGCTTATTTTTAATGGACAGTTGAATTTAAAATGAATTTTCGCTTCAAAATCCACGAAAAATTCGTCCGAAGCCATGGCTATCGGCCTAAAAGAGAGTACAACTGGTTATTCAACAAGGCGGGCGATGACATGTCTGCGAATCTTCAGCGAAGTAATTTAGAAAATGTGTGCGTTCATGCAAAAAAAATATTGCAACTACAGTGCAAAAGTGCTCAATATGCAAAGGGAAGTTCCATCCAGCATGCTTGACACAGGCTGCTCAATTGAAATCCGCAGTTTGCAAGCATATAGCTGAACAAACAAATAATGGCGTCTCTAAGGAAGATTTAACAATAACAAGTGATCAACGTGATAGTGAAATAATGTTATATCTAAAAAGAATCATAAAAGAGCTTGAAGAGAAGAATTCAATACTATCGGAAAATTGTGATTTATGGAGGACGCGGGCGTTAGAATTGGAAGAAAAATTGGAAAAGCATGGTGTTCCTGAACAAAAAACATCAACAGAAATTCCTCGGATTCCTTCGTCCCTTTTCCCCCCTTCACATTCCGATGTAGTTGCCACTCAGGTAAATAAACCGCAACAGCGTTGCCAAAGCAGCGATCAACATAACGATACAACGTTGCAGCAACTAACGCCAATAGGAGAAAAAGAAGAAGAAAAGGAAAATGGTTTTGAGCATCAAAAATCTAGGGGCTTTCGCAGAACAGGCCATAACCCCCGTTACAACGGCCAACAACAACAACAAGTTGAAAGGAATGTTACACGTAACCAAAAGAAAACAAAGAAAGTTGGTACAAGATTGAAATCCAACGAATTTGAAGCTGTAAAACCTAGAAATGAAAACAAAAAGATCTGGTTATTTTTATCCAAAATACCCAATCACGTATCTGAAGAAGCCATTAGAAGGCATATTGTCAAGCATACGGCCTCTAGTAAACAGGATGTTGAAGTAAAACAATGTGAAGTTAAAAAACCGAATCCACAACAAATTTGCTTCATGATTGGAGTTAAACCCGAGTTAAAGGATGAGGTATACAACGAAAATTTTTGGCCAACAGAAATTTTCTAAACCAAAAACAGGAAATCCAAAGAATGCAGTGAAAAGAAATTTAGGTAATCACTTCAGTGCTCAAGAAGCAAGAACCCATATTGGTATTACATTTTTCTGAACATTGGTTAAACAACAATGAAATCTGCAGCATCAACATTGATGGTTATAGGCTAATGGCCCATTTTGGAAGAATAGCACATATAGGAGGTGGTACTGCTATATATGCTCATGAGGAGTTTACCGTAAAAAATTAAAATAAAGTATATATAACTGAATGTATAGATAAGCATTTTGAATATTGTATGTTTGAATTTTATATTGGTAATTGTTTGCATTCTGTTGTGTGTGTTTACAGGTCTCTGTCTGCCAGTCTGGATGACTTTCTGAATGGATTATCCAGTTTACTGTATGAAATGTCCCACACCTCTGGAAAAATTGTCTTTGGAGGTGATTTTAATGTAAATTTTAAGAATAATAATGATGCTAATGTGATGGCAGTCAATGAGTTATTTAGCAGCTATGGCTTGCAGCCACATATATTTGGTGATACAAGGGTAACAGCTCTTTCAGGGTCTCAAATTGACAATATCATTAGTAATATTAATAATGAAGATATTAATTATCCTAATATCTACATAACAAATTTATCCGACCACTTTGGTCAAATATTAAATATAAGGAATGAGTCAACTCTGAATAAATCTTCAATAATTCAAAAAAGATTTTTTAGTGATCAGAATAGGTTACTGTTTTCTGAACATCTTAGTCGAGAGACATGGCTAGATGTTTTCAATACCCAGGGTTCTAATGAAAAATACACTTGCTTTTTTGATATATTTTTTTACTATTTTGATAGGTCATTTCCGGTGTGCACTTGCCGAACTAGGCCTAACAGGAAATCATGGATTAACAGTGAAATTAAAAACTATTCGAACTATATAAAGGATTTGTACGTATGGTACCAGCATACGGGTAGTCCTATTGTTTATGATACATTTAAAAGGGAGCGGAATAAATATCGTAAGTACATATCAGACTATCAAAGATCCATAAATGATAACAGAACAGGAGTAAAACTGCATGGGGTATTATAAACTCGGAAAGAAATAAAAAATCTATGAGTGATCCTATTACTGTTTCGAACAATGGCCTAGAGATCAATGATCTCCAGCAAATCGCAGGATTATTCAACAAGTATTTTAAACTATCTAGGGATGGTAATCATATAAACACTATAAATTTGATAGATATGGGAGTGCCCACACTTTTCCTTCAACCGGTTGATCCTCAGGAAATATTCAATATCATCATGAAGATGCCAAATAAATATTCATCAGGCATGGATGAAATCCCCGTTTATACACTGAAATTTGCTGGGGAGTACCTTGCTGCTCCCTTGGCTGACATAGTGAATGAAGCCATATCAACTCAAGTTTTTCCATCAGCCCTCAAGATCGCAAAAATAATCCCTATACATAAAAAATGGATGTAAACAGTGTATTGAAAATTATCGGCCAGTGTCACTGTTGCCGGCAGTATCGAAGGTCATGGACAGAGTTTTATATAACAGGATGATGGATTACCTTGATGTCCATGGTATCCTAACAGATAATCAGTTTGGATTCAGACCTAAAAAGTCAACTGAGATGGCAATATATAACGTAGTAAGCTATATGATGGACCAATTGGATAGTAAGAACAAAGTAGCGGGGCTGTTTTTTGATCTGTCAAAGGCCTTCGATGCCGTTGACCATGACATTTTGCTTGATCGAGTACAATGTAATGGATTGCGAGGAGCATGTGCAATGTTGTTAAAATCATATCTGAGTGGACGCAAACAGTGTGTTTGTTTGGTGAGCAATGGAAAAGAATTGTTTTCAGAAATGACTGATGTGGAGAGAGGTGTCCCACAAGGCTCGATCTTGGGTCCGCTTCTGTTCCTTCTGTACGCGAGTAGTCTTGGTGGCCAGATTCGCTCGGGGCTTCTCTGTCAGTATGCTGATGATACCTCGGTATTGCTGTCGGGGAGAATGCTCGGGGACTTGTCGCCGGTCTGCTCGCGTGCAGTTAGGATAATCGAAGCGTGGTGCTTGGGAAGTCGACTAAATCTAAACCATACCAAAACGGCGCTTATATGTTTCAGTAAAACAAATATTTCACAGGAGTCCCTCTATGTTGGGCAGGGTGGCAGGTCTATACCTGTAATCAATAGCACTAAATTTTTGGGAGTACATATGGACTCCAATCTTAATTGGCAGTGTCACACACAAAATTTGCGAGCTAGGCTAAACAGCTATTGTGGTCTCATCTGTAGACTTCGCTCGGTACTGTCCATAGAAACCATCAAAATCTTTTATTTTGGGCAAATTCAGTCACTTTTGTTGTATGGACTTACATTTTGGGGTTCTTCACCACAGGCTATGGGAGCTTTTCGAGCACAAAAAAAGATTATTAGGTGCATGATGCATTTGCATTCAAGAACTTCATGTAGGCCATATTTTATGGAATTGGAAATATTAACGCTTCCCTCACTTTATTTCATTTATTTATACCAACGAACATTTTTATGCCCAGGATATGTCAATTGAGACCAGGAATCGGCTGGCCCTCAGAGTGCCAGTACATAAATCCACTTTTTATGAAAAGGGTCCACAATATAAGGCCATTAAAGCATTTAACATGCTGCCCAAAGATATTAGGGATATACAAACTGTTAGCTCATTCAGGGGGAACCTCAGGAACTGGCTGCTACGGAAATGTTATTATACATTCAGTTTTAATGAATAACAATAATTATGCTTATTTATGTGGTCTTTTATGTTTAATACTTATATTTATGTTTTTATTTGTATCTAATAATGTCTCGCTTTTTATATTTTAAATTATTGCAAATTTTGATTTATAGCTACGCCTACATTTTATGGGCGATCTTATGACGTTGCTTTGTCATGTATAATGATTTGGTCGGCAATAAAGATGTTATTTATTTTATTTATTTATTTAAAAAAGTCCGAATTTTCGGATTTTTATACAATTTTGCCATTTAAAATCGTTTTTAAATGGATTTTAGACGATAAAAAGCTTATTATTATTTTAAATTAAACGAACTGTCAAAAGTAATATTCAGATGCCCAGACGCTTAAAACAATATTGTCATAGCCCTCATCTAAAATTTTAAAAAGTTGGTTTTTGACCTCCCAAAGGATATCGGCGCACGATTACTAGGTAAATAAGCTGTTGTATGTATGTCGATGTTATTCCTGGTGGCATTATATTTTTGTGTCGAATTTGTGCATTGAATTAATCCACTCCGAAGCTGCCATAAGTAATAAGTATGTAAAATTGATAAAAACGGAACGTGCTCTGGAATAGAAAACAGGTACAGAGACATCTTTTGGCTAGTGTAAAAAATAACGTACGAGTCTATCTAAGACATACGGATCTTTTCTTTTGACGTCAGAAATTCTGACGTAACAGCGCAATAGCCTTGAATGGACTTTACGTACAATTGCTTCACAGAATTCACATCCCTGAAATCTCTAGTATTTCTCTTGATAAAACCCAGCATTCTGAGTGCCTTTTTACAACAAGCTGAAATGTGCTCAACAAATGAGAGCCTAACATCAAACAACACTCCTAACTCCCTCACAACATCAGCTCTCTACAAGTTCGCCGTCAAAAAAGTAACCACCCGGCGCAACCGTCAGGGGTCTGCTAAACTGAATGTATTTACACTTTCCAATATTCAAGTGCAGTTTATCTTTAATAATACATGACTTGGACAAAATAATACCAAAAGGTATATTCTAAACAAAACAAACTGCAACATAAACAAAAACATAATACCTTTTAAATATCATAAAAAAAAGCATAGGAACACCAAAAGAGTATTATACAATAACAAAAAATTTATTATAGGGGAACACTACGTAGGAAAATAAACAGTATATAATCACTGTAAAGATAACTTAAAAAGTAATAAAAAGGAAAAACAACAACAAAAATACATTTGTTTGTTAACCTAATAAACCATCGAGTAAACAATAAGTAGATATTCCCAAGTCAAAACTTAACTTCTCTCTCTGGAATACACTTTGGAATAAACACATCAATTAGGAACAAGTTATCAGTATAAAAGGAACTCAAAAACAAAACTAAACTGTCCCAAGACAAATCTGATATAAAGAAAGAAAGAATGGTATGAATAGTCTGCATTTTTCCAGGGGAATTTCGCAGGTGGAATTTTGTACACTAAAATACCTTTTCATTGCAAAAATACCCGATCACGTTGTAAAATACCTTGCATGACCAAAAAAATACCATGCATGGCCCAGAAAATACCTTGAAGTACTCAAAAGACATTAAAAACACATTTAGACCTCAAAATACCTTGAATTATCCTATAAAGACCTTGCATTTAATGTACAGGGTGTCCCATTTTCGATGATATTACGGGGTATCTCACTTACGAGTAAATTTATTTATTTATTTATTTATTTCCACGGAAAACTCCATTTTTACAATCAAATTACAAATTTGAAATAATATTAAAAAAAAAGTATCTATAAATAACATTAAAAAAACAAAAAGAAAGTTACCCTCAACGAGGATGCAAGACACAAGAAGAAGAATCAAGAATAACACTCTGTATAGCCTTTTTTTTAAAGAAGAAACTGATAGATGTAATGGCAAGTTATACCTATTAAACAAATCTTGCATCCTCACCAGAGGCCTATGCAAACCATAATTGGTCCCCTGCGGCTCAATATAGAATAAGTTTGTGGCTCTAGTCCGGTGAACGGTATTGAAGTTCAAGCGCCCAAGAAGATAACTGGAACCAATAGCACCATTCACCAGCCTAAAGACAAAACATACATCAGCACAAAGCCTCCTGCTTTCCAGTGAAATTAAATTTAACTGTGACATATTCTCACTATAGTTAGTGTGACCTGACAATAAAGGGATACTTAAGCGAAATGCACAAGCTCGCAGAAATCTTCTCTGTATCGCTTCAATCTCATTATTATAGACAGCGTACCGAGGGGACCACACCTGACTAGCATATTCAAGCGAAGAACGCACAAATGCGCAAAATAATTTTTTTAACAAATCACAAGAGAAATCCCTGCCAAATCTGACAATAAAACCTAAGCTCCGACCAGCCTTCCGAACAATTAAATTTATATGACTATTAAAAAGCAATTTACAGTCCAACACTACACCCAGATCCTAACTTCGGTGACACGCTGCAGCGCCTCAGCATTTATGAAATAATCAGAGCTAATAGGATCTTATTTACTTATTTATTTACGTATATTATACTTAACAGAAATATTACAATAATAAATCCTATTACTAAGTATAAGAAAAACAAAAATATGTAAGTATACAACTAACTACAACTAAATAATTCTTGTTACCCATATAAATTTAAAGTAATATATTAACAATAGAAAGGAATTTATGATAACTCAAACCAAAAATATCTATTTCACCTTGAATGTCATTATATAAGTTGCAAATTCTGTATAAAGGTGATCCTAGTTGCCTGTTATTATTTGCTACATCAGAAATGTAAAAAGTAAGAGGGTTTCTTGTGTGATAACCTGGTATATTAAAGGGCACTGTTGATAAAAATGTAGGATTATCTGAAATACCATTTACCGCCTTAAATAAAAACAACAGACAAGAAACCTTCCTTCTCTTTTCCAAGGAATCCAATCTATACCTGTTACGGAGCAAAGAAGAGAAGATGGTGTAGTCATATATTCCTGTTTCCCTAAAATAGATGTATCTTGCCATCTTGTTTTGTACTCTTTCAATTAGGTACTTATTACATTCATAGTAAGGACTCCAAATGATACTTGCATACTCTAAAATACTACGCACAAATGATAAATAAAGAATTCTTATACAATCAGGCTTTTTTAAATCCTTTGCACATCTAATTACAAAACCATACATTTTACAAGCCCTATCCACCACATCTTCTATGTGAGCATTAAAGGTTAACTTAGTATCAAAAATTACTCCTAAATCCCTCGTTTGTGATACACGTGTCAAGATATTATTTTGCATAGTGTAATCATTTGATATAGGAACCAACTTTCTAGTGAAACTTATAATTGCACATTTATCAATGTTAAAATATAGTTTATTTTCTTTGGACCAATTGACTAAGTTATTTAAATCATCTTGCAAAATTGCACAGTCTTTTAAGCCCTTAATTTCATAATAAATTTTAGCAAACGTAATACAGCAACACTTTTTAATGTTCAACTCCAGTCCATTTAAAGTAGACCACACAAACACATTATTGATATCGGACTGCAATAAACCACAATCTCTCACACAGTTTACTTCCCTAAATATTTTCAGATCATCAGCAAACATTAGGTAATTCGATTTTTTTATAAAAAGAGAAATGTCATTAACAAACAGCAGGAATAACAATGGCCCACAATGGGAGCCCTGAGGAACCCCCGAGGTAACAGCAATTTCCCTCGAAACAAAATTATTAATTTTAACACACTGAACACGCTCCCTTAGAAAGCTACCAAACCATCTACAAATGCTAGTACCAAAACCCAATGCACCCATCTTAACCAACAGCAAAGAGTGGTCCACCCTGTCGAATGCCTTTGTGAAATCAGTGTATACACTGTCAACCTGAAGTCTTTTCCCAAAGGCATTCAGCAGATGATCCTGGAATGTCATCAAATTCGTCACTGTTGAGCGGCCCACCAAAAAACCGTGCTGTTCCTCAGAGATTAAACCCCTACACTCCCATGCCAGAAATTCAGTAACAAGTGAGTCAAGCAGCTTTGGCATTGCAGACTGTATGCAAATCCCCCTATAATTAGCTATATTGCTACGATCACCAGACTTAAAAATTGGAGGGAAAAATGAGTTTTTCCAAAAATTTGGAAAAGTACCAGTTCTTAAGGAGTTATTAAATAGCAACCAGAGGGGCTTGCTAAGTGAGAAGATACAGGCCTTCAGGAGAAATGACGGAACTCCATCAGGACCACTGGTTAATCTTGACTTGAGTGACAGAATGCCATTAAATACCGTCTCGAGACTAAGAGACATTTCTCTGATATTAGAGTAACCACCGATTCTAGAGTAATAATCTGGGATAGCCAACGGGGTATGTGCATACACAGACGAAAAATAATCAGCAAATAAACTCACAACCTCCCCACCACAATTGCCATTCCTATCCTCTAAAAACATAGTGGCGGGATAGCTGTCAAACCGCTTAGAGTTACTAACATGCCTCCAAAACAAAGATGGATCAACATTTATTCTCTGGTCCATATTTACAATGTAATCATTATAGCACATTTCCCTTAACCTACCACATCTAGATCTTAAATTGGAAAATAACAAGTAATCATCCTGCGATTTTGTCATCATATACTTTCTATGGGCAATCCTTTTTTGGATAACCACAGCCTGAAGTTCCCTGGAAAACCACACCGGAAAACTAGAGCTTTTAAAGCGTTTTATTGGTGTACACACATTGATAAAGTCATACAATGTAGAGTAAAAATTCTCAGTTGCTAAATCAATGTCATTAGACTCCAATGTGGCCTCCCAGTCAACAGCGGCCAAAAGATCATTCAGGAGCTCATAATTACAGTTTCTAAAGTCATAATAGTAAACATCAAACTCCAAAGCAGCCCGGAACTGGTTAACTGGCACAACAACATTATATGCTGCATGATGAGCCGATACAGGCAGGAGAAGATCAGCAGCAACTTCAACTCTCACATCCACTCGATCCGAGAACACCAAGTCAAGGAACACACCATTGGAGTTAGGTATGCCATTGATCTGCACGAGGCTGAGGATAGCAAACACATTGCATAGCGCATTAGCATGGCTCACCCGAGGACACTGAACTCCAACATTACCATCAACTCTGCACCAGGTTGCCTCAGGCAAGTTATAGTCCCCCATCAGGACTAACTGAGCATCACCATTTTCCTCAGCCAAAGCAACTGCACTCTCTGCATGGTGTAGATATTTTTCCAAGGGTGAAAGAGGGGGCAGATAAACTGCACCGAAAATAATCCTTGACAAACCGCACCCTACCATAACAAATACCTGTTCAACATCGTTATATGGCCCCTTCAAACACATAGATCTGAGGTTTTTACTTACTGCAATCAAAACACCTCCGCCAATAGATTTTGAGCTGTTGAAGCTGCAGCGGTCAGTTCGAAAAATGTTATAGCCAGAAAGCAATAGCTCAGCATCACAAATGTCACTATGGAGCCATGTCTCCAGCAACACAATCACATCATAGACAGAACTCACTGCACTTCTGGAAAATTCATTAATTTTTGATTTCATTCCCCCAACATTTTGGAAAAAACAATTCAGTTGGTTAGGTCTAAGGCGTTGCCGTTTTTTTGGCACATTCTCAGGAACACCCCCATGTTCATGGTCAAGCTTAGGATTATTATAGGCAATAAAGGGCGTACCATTTTTATACCGAATTATAATATTACTTTCGCCATTTTCTTTACGAAGCTTAACCTCATTATAAAGGTTTCTGAATTGCTTTCTTTGCATCGGGGTGAGGTCCGCACTGACATTAATGTTCGAATCTCTAAGTTTACTCTTCTTCCTCAAACATTCCCCAACCATGTTGGCATCCGCAAAAATAACCTTCACAGGTCTAGGTTTTTTTGCTTGCTTACCACCGAGCCTAACAATTTTGATATCAGTTGGCTCGGCAGTTTCAAGGGTGCGAAAGATATCCCCTAGGCATTGCTTATCATGTTGGATTCTGACATGTAAATCGTTAGAGCAGCTTTCATCCATGTTGTGGATAATAATATTTCTTGACCTCAACTTTCTATCCTCAATCTCAGAGAATATGTCAACATTTACACCACCCTCCGATCCGTCCACCCGTGTCGGAATTTGGGAGCCCTGAACATTTTTATCACCTGCGCCCACGATCTCATTGACAAAAGAGCGCAACTCTGCAATCTCATTTTTCAATTGATTGATTTCGCCATTCTGAGTTTTTTTTATTTCCTGAAGAATTTCCTGCATTTGGGCCCTCTGATCAACAAGAAGGCCCAAAATTTGGGACACTACAACGATTAAGTCTTTATTGGAAACATTAGTTTTGTTTAAAAGTCCAGATATCCTATTTTTAACCTCACTTTCATCGATCGAAGGCACCGGTATCGCATCTCCGGTTATTAGGTCGGTTTTTTCACTATCTGCACATCGGGGTCTTAACGACTTACTATTGGCAACACTAGCTGCCGGAACCGGCTGAGATGATGTAGATGTCCGATCAGCGGCATCTGAACCGATTTTCAACTCCCATCGATAGCCGCCTAACCTCACTTTGTTTACAAATTCTGCAAGACCATTCGTGAGACTTACATTTTTTTACTTGAGCAGTAATTTTATTGAACTCGTATTCAGAAATTCCCGCACAACCCTTATGCAACCATGAGCAACACAAAGAGCATTCAATTGATGTTTGATTACGCTTTACACTACGACCACAAGCAACACACACATACACATCAGCCATCTTTTATAGAACGATATGCGAGATAGAGAGTTGCGGTTTCCGCAATACTGTGCTACTTTTTTGTGAAAAGAACGATGGTATAAACAAAATTTTCATAGCCCGCTTCGTTTCTGAGATACAGGGCAAAATTGAAAATAATGCATTTTGGGACCCCCCTCGTATCTCCGTTATCCTTTAACATATCGCAAATCTAAAAAATTGCTCTTATACAGTTTTTGACGTAGAATCCAGTGGCGTGATCAGATTTTTGCTGTGAGCTGTCAATTTTCAGCTATAAATCAAACTTATGTTTTTTTAAATGGAACACCCTGTATATTTTTCTTTCGTTTGATTGGAAATGTTAAGCATTATATGCATTTTAAATAATAAGCCTAAAATTCATAATTTCACAAAATGTGTCTCGATATGACACTCTTGTATTTTTTCTAATGTAACACCCTGTATATTTTTCTTTCGTTTGAATGGAAATTTTATAAGCCTTATAAAAATATATAATACATGATATGTATTTTAAATAATAAGCCTAAAATCCCTAATTTCACAAAATGTGTCTCTATACGACACTCTTGATGAGTATAGTATAAGCATTGTCTTTTAAACAACGGTAGTTAAGTATTAGCAGGCAAAGACTATTAAGAACAATGGAATGGTAATTTTCTATTGGCAAGACCTTTCAGTGGCAAAATTTATATTTTCTGTGTAATATTGTATTTTTTACGATGGCTCAAAATGAAAATTATCAATATTTTTAAAAATATGACATGTTAGTCTGCTTTATACAGAGCAATGAAAACTTCCGTGAAGCTTCTCAGCTATATTCCAATAAGTTTGTTTGAATATTTATTTACCTTTTGACTTATTTGGGTTTATTTTTTTAAGTATCATTTTAATTTATAGATATTCCGAAAGAAGGCATCCTGATCTTTTAATGTTTTCCGGAATAAAAAAAAAATTGGTAGAACAAGGAACGTTGCCTCCGCCCTTACCGCGATTTTCCTTATTATACGTTTTTGGTAGGGGCCGGATAAACGTTCCATGTTCTCTTTATTCCGGAAAACATTAAATGACCAGGTTGTCTTCTTTCAGAATATCGATAAATTTAAATGATACTTAAATAAAAAATAAACCCAAATAAGTCAAAAGGTAAATAAATATTCAAACAAACATATTGAATAATAGTTGAGAAGCTTCAAGGGAGTTTTCATTGCTCTGTATAAAACAGACTAACATGTCATATTTTTCAAAATATTCATAATTTTCGTTTTCAACCATCGTAAAAAATACAATATTACACAGAAAATATAAATTTTGCCACTGACAGGTCTTGCCAATAAAAAAATGATCATTCCATTTCTCTGATAATCTCTGCCTACTAATACTTATGACGTTGTTTAAAAGATAATGCTTATACTATACTCATCAAGAGTGTCGTATAGAGATACATTTTGTGAAATTATGAATTTTAGGCTTATTATTTAAAATACATATCATGTATTATATATTTTTGAAAAGCTTATAAAATTTCCATTCAAACGAAAGAAAAATATACAGGGTGTTCCATTTAAAAAAAACATAAGTTTGATTTATAGCTAAAAATTGACAGCTCACAGCAAAAATCTGACTACGCCACTGGGTTCTACGTAAAAAAGTGTATCAGAGCAAGTTTTTAGCTTTGCGATATCTTAAAGGATAACGGAGATACGAGGGGGGTCCCAAAATGCATTATTTTCAATTTCGCCCTGTATCTCAGAAACGAAGCGGGCTATGAAAATTTTGTTTATACCATCGTTCTTTTCACAAAAAAGTAGCACAGTATTGCGAAAACCGCAACTCTCTATCTTTACTCGTAAGTGAGATACCCCGTAATATCATCGAAAATGGGACACCCTGTACAGTAAATTTTAGTATATACCACTCTATAAGTAGTATTCCGAAGTTCATTTATATTAAGGATTAAGGCCCGCAGTAAGGTAATATTTTTGCATTGAAAATGACGAAAACAAGCTATCAAGGAAACTCTGTTTTGAATCAGGGTTCGAAAAAATCATGATTAAAAAAAAAATCAAAAAACAATGTTTTTTTATCAAAAAATTCACGATTTTTCGATTTTTGTTTATTTTTATTATTCACAGTAATCTTTTTTACTGTAACTTCCAATTTGCAAGTAAACTGTATACCTACATACATTATGCATGTCATTGGGAAATTGTAAAAAAACTGCAAAATATGTAGCACAAACGGCAAGGTAAAAAGAAAAAAAAATCAACTAACGACGGCAGAGTACAAATAATATCACCGTCACAACGGGTCAGCCGGGTTGGTCGCGGCCGTAAATCATTCAGTCAAAGGCAGACCACGATTGTTGCTATTTTTGAAGCGAAACTTCTTTAACAAGGATAAAATCAGAAAAAATGAAACGCTTATCAAAGTGAAACACTCATTAAAGTTGAAATGGTTATCAAAGTGAAACGCCCCTTTAATTAAGCATGTTCCAGTATAGCTACAGGGTTGAAATGTGCAGGACATGTAGCCGAGGTAAAATGGAGGAAAACTGGCAAAGTGAAAAAAAATTGAAAAAACTGAAAAAAATGTTTGAAAGTTAATAAAAGTAGGTATTATAAAACGAAATAAGAAAAAAAAAATAATAAATAAACCAAAGGATTGTTCGGAAAGTTAATAAAAGTATTATAAAATCAAATAAGAAAATTAAAATAAAAAAAAAAAGAAAAAAAATTTTTCAGAAAGTTAATAAAAGTATTATAAAATGAAATAGAAGAAAAAAAATAGAGAAAAAGAGAAAGGCGGTTTTCGGCAAAAAAAGTGGAAAAAAAAGTTTAAAGTGTCGAAACTGGGGGCAAAAGTTGAGGAAAAAAAAGCTTAAAAAAAATAAAAACTCGATTCCTAATAATATCTCTTTCAGCAGTCACTTCAGTTGTGTGCTTATAAAGGTAGGTACCTTATTTTGCATTATACACGAGTCACTTTCAAATGCAGGACTCTGCAGGAGGAAAAATTCTTAATTGGGAACTGAACAAAATTTCCGAAACAGTTAAGAAAAGGGGGTTCTTATTTTTACACAATGTTTGTTTTTGAGTTTTCAGTATTGCCATAACCGCACAAGTAAAATAAATTCGAAGTTCCAGGAAATAAAATCAGAAAGAGCGTCCATCACAAGCCAAATATTTATTTTTTTTGGTTCCATGGTCTGATTATTCATCACTTTAATTTTTATTAAAATATAATTAAGTCCTTGCACAGACCAGGCAAAGCATTAAAACATGCCTAAAATCACTAAAAAAATACCCTATTAAACATTAAACGATCCAATAGAAGAATTAAGAGGTATAAAATACAGATAAATGAAAATATGCAGTAGCAGAGGCAGCGATAAAATACAACACCGGCTAGAAGTATTAAGAGGTATAAAATACAGATGTGAAAATATACAGTAGCAGAGGCAGCGATAAGATACAACCTGGCCAGAACATATTGCTAGTTATTTAATATTTTAACTTTAAAATTATCTGACAGTGATTGCACGGTCACTGCAATATGTGCCTCTCCTCCATGTATTTATTTGTTGTCTTATAATACACAATATCTGAGATGCTGATTACCACTTTTCTTAACTGCTGAATAGCTGTTTAAGAACAATTGCGATCACCATTACTGTTAGTGATTTGATTTTCACAGTGATTAGATACAGCTATTGATATATCGCCCATCACTATTTGGAATATATCGGTTAGTGGCAGTATTTTTTTGACAAATATCACATTCTAATGTCTATCATTCCTAATTAATAAAGTATCCA